>JAQZBX010000177.1:27534-122123 GCA_029593785.1 Cabassous unicinctus
TTTTTTTTTTTTTTAATTATTATGTTAGGCAAAAGGCCCAGGCATAAAAGAAAGTCTTACCTAATGTTGGAACTTACAAGAACCATACCCTCAGTGAACTAGAAATAAATCCACTTCTCTGAGAAAGCAGCAAGCAAACTGTCTCTCTCAATTTTCGCTGCAGGTACAGTGAGACGAAAATGCTCTTAAATATCATAATTATAAACTGTCTCTCCACTGATATTTCACCTATAATTTTCATGATATCCCACAATAAGAAGAACCTTACAGTGATTTTATTTTAATGCAATTTTGGATGATAGCGCCCCTAGGCAGCAAATACAAATTTTCTTTTTATAAACAATACCCTAAACCTAGGGCTCTATGTCATTCTTCTGAAAAAAGGTTGCAACAAATAAAGCTCCAAATAAAAAAATTCACTGTAGACATAATGTAACAAGGTAAGCTGAATGGGAACCAGCAGAAACAAGAAACAGCATGTAATCATAATTGCAAATGTAAGATATCAAAAAAATACTTTTCATATGTATAAAGAAAAATTTGTTTATTAAATACATGAAGAACAAAACTACAAAAATAAACAAGTATTAATTAAATATAAACATTAGAATTGATATATCTCTATGTAGATATAGGTGAGGCTATAGATATAGTTATAAATATAGATATAGATACAGATACAGATTTAAATTTAGATATATACATCTATATAAAACATAACAAAATAGAAAAAATAAACAATATTTGTCTTGAATATTGGATATGTTCAGTAGCTAGTTTTCATAATTGTGTGTATTCCAGGGACTTCATACCTGAAATAATTAATTAATTTGTTTTTATTAAATATGGAATCATACTATAATTAAAATTCTAAAAAATTAATAGAAAGATTAAATAACAGATTAAACTCAGTTGAAAAGAAAATACATGAACTTAAAGATAGACCCTTATTACAAAAAGTAATCTGTAGTTCCAGATTCCTCTTTTTGTGTTCTTAACATTTCTATTAACACACATTTCAAATAGAGTATGTCTAAAGCAGGGTCTTTGTCTTCCCCGGCCATCCAAACCCATCTCCCCACTCAGTCTTCTCTAATAAATTAAATGAAATTATAAAAATCCTAATAATAAATATTTCTTTTTCTTCAGTTTTCCTCAAACTCTAACGCTTTCCTTCACCACCACTTCTTAAGAATAATCAGAATCTGTCCAATCTCTCCATTTCTACTGCTGTGACATTGGTTTCAGCCCTTCATCACTTACCTAATTTCAATCTCACCACCCTTCTGTTGTCACTCTTGGTACTGCATAGTACATTTGTAAATCTTATTCATCACTATTCTCACCAGCGCTCAGAGGAGTACCTAACACAGAGTTAACTATTCCACATTTGCTGAGCTATGAATGAACAAATTGGGTAATATTGATTCCTGAGATTTGCACAGTAATTTTTTAATAAAAACATTTTGGAAATTTTAGCAAGGTCTCCATAGGATTCTCATGCATTCTAAAACTTGAAAGCCCCTTTACTACGCTGTGAAAGGCTCTTCTGAACTTAATAAACTTCACTATGTACTTTAGCATGAATAAAATATGAAGTTGTAAAATGCAGAGCAATAATATGTTAGTGATTAAAAGGATTATTTTATTATGTTTTTCAAGTAATAATATTATAATATTAATAACAGCTAGCATGATCATATATTTATGATTTGGCAGAAATTTTTCCATGTGATATCCATGATCAAATAATTGGATTCATCTGGGCCCTTTGTGAGATGAAGATTATTATTATCCGCATTTTACAGATGGGGGAATTGAGGTGTAATGATGTTATATAACCTGCCCAAAGTCACAGTTAAGAGAGGAAGAGCCATGATTCAAGCTTATTGGTTAATCATAATTTGTTTTGCTCATGATCCATTATATTAACATATGAATTATTTTGGAAAGTGGGCAATCTGCCTGCAGATGGTCAAATAAGCTTTTAACAGGCATTTGTTAAATATTTGGTAACTGGTCCTTTTGATTGTAAATTGAACCTATTTCTCTATACCTCATAATATATTATGAATTATCAATAAAATTAGATATGAAAATACAGGTATGATTTTGTTATACATTACATAATATTAGATAATTGTTGATTGTATTATATGCTTTTTGAAAGTTGTAGCAAATTTGCAATCTTTTTTTTTTCTTTTTTTAACCTTATTTTTAAAGAAGTTTTAGATTACAGAAAAGTTACATCGAAAATACAGGTGATTCCCATATACCCCATTCACTCCCCTTTTCACATTCCCCCCATTAATAACATTTTGATTGCAATGATTCTTTTTTTTTTTCTTTCTAGTTTCAGGGATTCCCCAAGTTTGATTTATTCCAGAGAAAGGATACAGATTATAATCACTCAAGGGAAGAAGCACATAGGGCAGAGTCCAGTGGAGGAATCAGATGCGGAGCTGTCAATGTCTCTCCCTTTGAAATCGTGGATGGTTTACACTCCTGCACTCAATGACAATAAGCAGAGTATTGCCAACCAGGGAAGCTCACCTAAACATTAGTGTTGAAGGTTTTTATTGGGACAGTTATGTAGGCCTGAATGATTGATCGATTGAACGATGATCACTTGGTTCATCTCAGTCTCCAGGTTGACTGATACTGTCCGACACAAAGTCATATCGTTAGACTGTCTAATGGCCAAAGCACCCAGTTAAACAAAGATGTACTCATCAGGCAGGACATGTCAGAGGCCTGGACATCACCTCCCAGGAGCCAAGGTTGAAGGCCAGATGTTTGCAGTGATTCTTCTGATAAATTAAAAATGTCATAAATTAAAATTCAAATTACTAGATTCTCCACATATTAAGATCAGTTACATATAAAAGAAACTCAGAAGCTATTCTTGATTTTGGAAATTGAAAGTAGATTAATAAGTCTATGGAAAATTTTCTTTGCTAAGAAAGCCAATATGTGCATAATCTTTGACTATCACCTATGTCATGCTCTATGTTCTATGCTCATTATGTAAGGTTAATCTGTACTATCTTCTGTAGTCTGTACTAATGAATACCATTATCAAAAATTGTTGACAAAATCAAAACTAGTATGATGCATTGGAAAATTATTTGGTTTTATCAATTGGACAGTTATGGATTAGGAGATTGAAAGAATGGTCAGATATTTTATATTACATATTCAATTTTTTTTACTTGGAAAAAGTATTGTTGATAGTTTCTAAGGCTATAATTTTCAAAGAAATGGTCATATTATTTAACATATAAATTAAATAATAATTTATTTTAAAATAAAATCATTTGTTTAAAACATATCTACTTATTAATAAGGTATCTTTATTTATCAATGAATTTTACTTTTGCTTAGGCCTGTCATTTCTTTTGGGTTTATTTTCATTCTGTGAACAAATACATTCATTTAGTTCACTTGATTAGTACCAGCATTCTGAGATATTTCTCAAGCAGAAAATTGCTTGGAAAAATAAAGACAGAAAATACATTAAAATGTATTGAGCACCTGTAATGTGTCCAACATTTACCTTACTTTATTTAATTGAATCCTAATAAAACCTTTAGGTAAGTATTATTAGCCCTATTTTACAGCAACGGTTGAGACTCCAAAAGGTTAAGTAGTATTCATTCAGTCATTAAGAATTTATTGAGTGCCAAGAATATTCCATTCATTAAGCCAGACACTTGGATCACATTAATGAACAGAAGAGAATTCCTGCATGTACGGGGGACACTATGATTTGATGTGAAAATTGAGGGCCAAGTTTACAACTCAAAATATTCTGAATTTCCACTGTACCATGCTACCCTTTATTCTTCTTCCCTCCCTTTCTACCCTCTGTCTGTATTTAGATATAGATGTATATGAATAATGTTACCATTACATTAAACTTTGTTATGGAAAAAAGAAAACTCCTAAGCAACTTACTCTTTTGTGAAAAAACTGTCATAAAAGCAATGCAATAGAAATATCAATTGCTATTTATATATCATTCAGCATGTGCCAGGTACTGTGCTGTGCACTGTATGGTAAGCAAAGTATATATAATCTCTTTTAAGTGAAGTTTATATTCTGTAAGGGAGATAGATCATATAGAAGTTAACGAGATCATCAAAATCCCAGATTGTTTCCACCAATTTTCTCTTTTTTCTCCATTATACATGATTCCTCTTGCAGTCTTAAGATGGTTCTTGCTATTAATCAGAGCTATAAGCTTCCTTGTTCACTTTCAGTGGGAGGATAGAAAAGGGGAAAAGACGAGGGAGAGGAGGTGAAGGAAGAGATAGGGAGATTGGAGGTATGAAATGAGGGGTGAAGAAGGTGAGAGAGAGACCCTAATCTTGAATATAATTTCTGCATTTCAGTCTAATTATATTAACTTAAGACATATATCCTGTGGACAAATACCTATTTCCAGGAGAATGTCACATGTTGGTTGGTATAAGAATGGTACAATTACTGGGATATCCATGATTGGCTCTTAGACCAAATTTCTCAACCTAGTCACTATTCACATTTTGGGCCAGATTATTCTCTGTTATAGGGACTGCCCTGTGCATTGTGGGATGTTTGGCAGCATCCCTAAAATCTACTTACTAGATACCAATACCACCCCCAAATATGACAACAAGAAATGTTTTTAGACACTGCTAAATATCCCCTAGAGGACAAAATCATCCTTGGATGAGAACCAATTTATCTACTGCTGTTTGAAATGTCAGGGCATGGAGCCAGAGAAGGTGGAACATGTGATATAGTGAGTTATACATTATACCAACTACAGTGATATCTCTACTTTTGCTGAGAAAGAAACAGACTGAGATGGATTAAGAAGCTTGTTTATTGTAATACAACATTAATCTGTGATTTTCCTGAATAGAAAGCTAATAGTCTAAAAACTTGTATGTACTTTCTCTTCTTAACATTAGCTATCATTGCCCACTAAGTAAGTTTTATGTGCCAAAACATTTACATGTGAAACAAGCATCATTAATTATCTTTTCACAGGAGATCATTGCTATTTGAGATGACTTAGAATACAAGGGTAGGGAGGGCTGTCAAAATCTGCCCAGGGGACTGACGATGCCTTAAAGAGATAACAGTTTATGAGATGAGAGGGATAAATATGGTTTGGAACATATCCAAGGAGGATACATCAAGCATTTACAGATAAAAAAATTGGGAGCCAGTGGTACATTAAGAAATTATAATGATTTCTGAGAATAAAGTCCCTGGAAAAGCAGGATGTACAACTTCTTACATCATGCTTATGGGTTTATATACTATCTAGTCAATGATAAGGCACCAAGGAAAGGCTTACCAAACGAAGAATAACAATAATGAGTTGTTATCAAATTGTTCTGACATAATGTTGATATTACATGGGAAAAGGGGGATAGGATTACCTGAGACAGAAGGACAAATAAGAGTGTTCTTAAACAAGACTGAATGAAAGATAATGAGAACCAAAACTAAAAGGATGTCAGTGGTTTTGATGAGAAAATCAAGTTCCAGAAAGAATTAGAAAGTAGGGTCTACCAGAGGTATTAATTGATTTGAAGTAGCCAAAGAAATGGAAGGTGACACAAAGATCTTTGATTTGCCCATATAATTGGTACAATACACTAATAAATGGAAGACAAAGGAAGGGTGTGAGGGATATCAGGGGAGGGTTGCAAGGAGTGTAGATAGGGATTGCAGATGATAAATTCAATGAGAGTAATGATAGACTATCCAAGTTGGTTTTCTTTTTCCTTCAAAAACTGTTTAACTATATTTTCCTAATTCTTAAAGCATATTATAGGTTAAAAATATGCTATTCTGCAAGAATTGGCATATTTGATTAAATTTTGGATTGGTTACTGTTATTGATTTTGATGCAGCTTTTATTTATCTAATAAAATACGGAGCATAATATATGTGATGGTTTGAAACTGTATGTATCCCAGAAAATCATGTTCTTAAATATAATCCATTTCAATGGGTGTAAACCTATAGTAAGTAGGACATTTTGATGAGGTTACTTTTGTTAAGGAATGACCTAGAGTGGGTCTTAATCCTCTTACTGGAGTTCTTAATAAGAGAATAAAATGTAGACAGATAGAAAGAAAGCCAAAGAAGCAAGAAGCTGAAGGCAGTGCTACCTGGAAGAGAAGGAAAAAACCAGCCGACACTGCCTCTGTGGTGGTTTCAAACTGAATGTACCCCAGAAAATCATGTTCTTAAAACTAATCTATTCCTGTGGGTGTAAACCTATTTTAAATAGGGCCTTTTGATTAGGTTACTTCAGTTAAAGCATGGCCTAGGGTGGATTTTTATCTTCTCACTGGAGCCCTTTATAAACAAGATGAATACAGAAAGAGAGAGAGAGAGAGAAAGCCATGGAAGCAAGAAGCTAAAAGTAATGAAACCTGGAAGAGAAGAGAGAGACCAAAAGACACAGCCATGTGCCTTGCCATGTGACAGAGGAGTCCAGGATGGACAGTAGCCACCTGGCCCTCATAAACAGGGGTTTTGGATGTAAGCATTGAAGGAACACCAGTGATAATAATCAGGAGGTCTGGTAATTGTTAACTAGTAACCCTTGTGTCCCACTATTTGTAACCTTATAAAAGCTGACCGTGTCTGTTAGTCAGGGTTGGAGAAGGGTGTGGAGCACCGCACAGCGTTTCACCCAGCTGGTCCTGTAAGTACGCTGAGCACCCCCTGGCCTACCGCCCCTGGGTTCTGTGTATGAGTAAGTACTAAAGGCATGACTGTCGCTGCCCTCCGTTGTGTTTTCTCTCGAATATCAAATTAGTTGCCTGGGCTTGACCGCCTGCGTTACAATTACTGTAGTCGGAAGGCCAGGATGGGTCTTAATCCTCTCCTGGAGTCCTTTATAAACAAAGGAATAAAACAAAGGAATAAAAAGCCACAATATAGAAAAAAAGCCTCAGACAGAAAAAAAGACTCCAGAAGTTGAAATCAACAAACCCGGGAGTGAGAAGAACCTCAGAGTGCGCAACCCCGAGCTGAAGGCAAGGATCCCAGAGGAGAGGGGAGAGATGAGCAGATGCTGCCATGTGCCTGATGGCCAACAAGTAGAAATCAGTGAGACAGCATTTCTCGATAATGCCTTGATTTGGACCTTTGTAGCCCCAGAACTGTAAGCTTTTAATCTAATAATGTCCCATTATAAAAGCCAGCCCATTGCTGGTATATTACATTGGCAGCATTTAGGAAACTAAAACAATGGTCTATTAAAGGAAGCAGACTGTAATTAAAAAGCAATTTCAAATAGCAAAAGTAAGCATTTGAAAATTAATAAATATATTGTACAATTGCAACAAATATAAAAACACATATTTATTTTGACACAATAAATATATCCCTTTCTTTGTACTTTGTCAAGCACTAGAAAATATTTTTCATTGTTATAGTCATAGCTTAATAGTGTTATCTATTTTTAAATTAGTATCAATATTATTAAATTCTGAGTTGAATGTAATTCCCACATATGTTGTCTACTTGTATTTCTCTATTTTTAAAAAGATAAAAGCTTTCGGTAGCAGAGAAATGACCAATACAATTTTTAATTCTTTGGAAAGAAAAGTTTGATGTTTATTTATTTATTTTTATTTTTTCATAAAGCCAGTATAGAGCTGAGATTTTGGATTTTGGATTTGAGCTAAATCCATGAATATCTATTTTTGTATCCCTTCTCATCAGTAAACTATAAACTTAAATATTTCCACAAGCAAGGTGGTGGGGGGAGAAAACATTTTACTAACAAGAACAAATCATATTTGATGCTTGCTGCCATGGTCCTTTCTTCTTAGAGGAGCTTAAAGATAAAGTAAAAGTTACTATTTAGTTGCATTATGTAAATTAATACATCAATAATAAAATTTCCCCTCTTTCTTTCTTCCTTTATTTCCCGAACATTATATGTTGTGAAATGGGTTGATATTGTATGCTTTATATGGCAGAAAATTAGAAACAAGATTTAGAAAGCTATTGGCTAAATTTAATTTAGAATATTTTTGATGTCATATCTGTTTCAACAACCTCTAACTTCATCTCCTGCCTCTTAATTATCTTTTTTCTTTGATTTCCCCATGATCTGAATACAAATACTAGATATGCATCCTAATGCCCAGCATTGATGATGATACTCTCTGGTGTAAAAAACAAAAAATACCGATATGTTATTACTAAAATAAGTCTGCAAACTGCAATCCATACTCTTTTATCCTCTAACCTAAATATACATTTTTGCATCATTATTATCCACTATTTATATCTAACAAAAACATTTAGCTATCCCAAAGAATGACTGGCCATTTTCTAATGCTGTGCCATTGATTTTTCTTTCTTTATACCTGTAACAAATATAACAATATAAAGAATTTATATTTACATTGAAATAGGAATTCTTAAATGTTGTAACTGATAGGAAAACTGAGAGACTGCCTTGTTACAGATGAGGGATAGGTTTTTTCTGTGAAAATGGTCTTTATGTGTATTTAGGTATTACTAAATATGACAGGCAATTTAATAAAAAATGTAGTATTATTACTGACATTTAGTATGGACAATATTTTGTACACAGTGGGGGATTAATGACACATACTTTCTTCACTTATCCATAGCCATAGTACTTGTAGTCTTGCAGATAGTTTGAATTACAATAAAATTATTTTTGTAAAGTCTCCACCATCTTTCAGAAAAGAGAGAAGGGACAACCACTCAGGATTTCCAAGTTCTTTACATTTTTTTCTTTTTTTTTATGATGATTTGTTTTAGTTTATACCTGCATATATTGAATATGACATTCTCTCCAGTATCAAAACATTACATGCCTAATTTTAGTAGGGATGTCAATACTGCTTGGAAATTGCAATAGAAAATATTGAACATCTTTGGCTATACCAAATCTATTGTTGAAAAATTATAAGTAAATATTCTAGCTTTCATATTTGTACATGGTTGAAATAATTATCTCTTTTTCCTATTTACTGGACTGCTTTTAACTACTAAAAGCAAAGTGAAAAATACCATCTCTTTTAAAAAATAATGCATCTTTAGGATTATCAGAGACACTTATTTTATAAAAAATATAATTACAATGCACTATTTAAATGTGTTTCTAAAGTTTATCAAATTGGTATTATTTGCATAAATATTCCACTCCCACTGAGAATTAATTTGATCTCAGTATTACAGACTAAAGAAGGAAACTGAATTCTCCTGAGTATGCAATGTCAATTTTACCAGGTGAGGAAAGACTAATGATGTTAGATTACTTTTCAGTGGAATGGCGTGAACTAAATTTGCATCAAGGGAGAAATGATTTCTTAGCTATAGACACATGAATTGATCAGATTGTCTGCAAGTAGTTTATTCAATGTATTTATATGTTTTTTTTTTCATCTTGCTGTCAACTATTATTATACCAAATTTATCATCAGAGTGTTAAAGTGAGAAACCAACTTCCAATGACTCTGCTTTAAATAAGTTGAAGTTTTCCCACTAAACCTATCAGCTGCTTATCTCGCAATGTAGTCCAAAGGGTAGAGTCAATGTTATTCAGTCAAAAACATAATGCTACCTGAATTTATTTCAAAAAATTGTCCTGCTGGACATTTTTGTATCATGTTTGCATGAGAATCAACGTCAGAATAATTTTCCTAATTTTAGTGATGTTTCCCAACTATCATTTAGGATTTCAGAAAATACTAGAGACTATAATACTCTCTAGCAGAAACAGTAAAAGGGATAATATCAAGGTTCGTATTTATAATTATAACAAACAATGCACTGAAGAAAGCTAGGAGAATTATATTTAGCAGATCTGGATATCGTGTTGACTTAGAATTTTATTTTGTGAAATATACTCTGTGCATTTCCTTAGGTAATCATTAATGTAGACTATCCATCCAAGAGCTCTCAAGTTACAAAACAAGTCTTGTATAGCTATGGGTATCTACCTAGAGATTTATCCATCGCTAAATAACACTCTAAATCATCATTTTCTGTTGTTTGAGCCACATAAATATAGCATAATGAGATATTCTATGAAAAAAAAAAGTGAAGGTGAATATATGTAAGAAATGTTATATACCTTATCCCCTTCTTGAGATTCACCAGAAAGAGTATACATGAAAAAAAAAAAAAAAAAAAACTGGGAGAATATTTTTGCCTCTACTCTGATGTATGTATGCTACCATCACTTTTAATATTTATTACACGGATTCTTCCTGCTTCAACTTCTTGCCTCATTTATAAGCTCTGAAAACTTTCTCTACCCTGAAGCTGATAGAGAGATGCAAAATGGCAAACCTCACCCTGTTTACTGTCGTTGAATTCTTCAAAGCCTTCCCATGTTTGCATTAAAATATCCAACTTCCTTACCATGGCAGACAGTAAGAATATTACCTGCTGAAATTCATCTCTCACCCATTTCAACCTTTACCTCGACATTTCAGCCAAACTGTGCTTAATTCCCATGCTCTTTAACCTCTCATAAAACATTCCACACATTCTTTTCTTCTCCCTGCCATGTCTTTAATTAATTAAATCCTTCTCATCCTGTAGCCTTTATTTCAGTTATCTAAACTAAGTCATCCTTGACACCACACCTTACTCCCTCACTCTGGTTTCCATGTTGTTCTATAATGTTCCAATATCCCTCTGCACCTTAATATAACGGTGCATATTTAAGGGTATGTAAGTTCTTGATTCTTCAGATGGACTATCAGCCTAGCGAGGACAAGGAACAGGCCTGACTTGGAGACCTTAATGCCACACCGGTTAGCTGATTTTTGGGACGGTTCTACCTCTTCTTTTTAACTTCTTTCTTAGGCTTTTTCTCATAGACTGGATTCTCTCATATAGTAGCATGGGCTATGTTATACATCTCCTCCATCATGTCTGGAGTCACATTGTTCTTTATGTATTGCAATAACTGCATCTTACACACATCTTCATCTTCTTCGATTAAGTAATGCATATAATCCACAACGTTCTGACCGTGATGTGCTTCCAATGCACTTCTGCATTGAATTCCTTGCTTTCTGAATCATAACCAGGGAATTGTTTGGTACAATGAGGGATAGGCAAGCCTCCATCCACAGCTGCCTTCAAAGCCCCAAAAACTTTATGTCTTTTGGTAGTTCTGGCAAGTTCTGCATCCAAAAAGCAGGTGAAGGCTCCAGGTTGATCATCAATACCTTCCACATTGTATTCCTCTCCAGCTACTTCCACTTGGCCTTCATAGGTCTTATCCATGCCAAACCTGCTGAAAAGCCTGAGGGCCAGCAGCAGGCCAGTGCAACATGCTGCAGCATAATTTGTCAGGCCAACCTTCACACCATACTTTGGGAGTTCATAAGCATAAGCTACACAGACTATCATAGCTCCTTCTATATGGGCATAAGCAATCTGTCAAATGATAAGTCTGTTGGTTATATGAACTGTATGAACCTATCATCCTGTATTTGGTTGTGTTGTACTTATTTTTATTCTGGATTTCCAAGTGTTTCTGAGCATAGTAATCTGTTTTACCCTCTGTCCTCTTCTAAATTTCACTTGGTATCTCTTGAAATAGGCCTTATTCTTGACAACTTTAACAGATCTGTGGAACTGAGCACAGTGTCCTTGGCTAGTCACAGACCTGCAGGCCGAGGCGTACACTATAGGCGGTGGAGATGGGAAAAGGCTGTGGCCTGTGCCATAGTTGACTTCTTGATTAAAATTCATTTCTCAAATTCTTGATAATGAATGAGTAAAATTTTTAAGATAATAAAAAATACAAAATTTGGGGAAAATAAAATTTTGTGAAATTGTATTTTGTATTTTAAAGTAAGAATTGTAGAAGATAACTTTTTAGGGTTACCACTGAGTTATGTCATAGTTTTAAATGACCAAATGAATAAATTGGAAAGTATACTAAAGGAATAAAGAACTTTTAGAAGTTTTTGGACATAGATGTAACCCAATGAAATTTGTTTTACTAAGGCTGGTCTGGTGGTGCAGTGTATGATGAATAAAAGATAAAAGATCAAGAGCTGAAAAAGCTTTTGTGAGTTTTGTAAATCAGCATTTGTGTAAACCAGAAAAAGAACCATATGATAGGAGAGAAAGGAGAAATTTCCATCTATTTCCCTGAGATAGGATGAAGACAATAGGGGTGTGTGAATGTAGATAATTTAGCCAGTGCCTGATCAGTATGTTAGGCATTTCAGTTTTGATAGACCAAATGTTTCTGAAAAGTGCAAGCAATTTTTGCTAAGAGACTATGAAACAGATTTAGAAGAACTGTCTAGGGAGAGTGCAAATGGGAGAGGAGGCTTGACCAGGAGAACATAAAAAATTTCCTAAGTAATTATAAATCCAATGGCAGTGGGAATACACATTTTGCAAAAGCACTAATAGAGATTTTGATGTGATTTTCTCCAGCAATGCTCAATTTCTCCCATGGCAGTAGAGAATGAAAGATATGTAAAAATATTACAGATTGTGGGTTTACCAAGAATTTGTGCCTGAAAGCAGAGTTGAAGGGGATAAAACACTAGGTGTCTTAGACTCCATAGAAAGCCTAGAAAGGAGAGGACAGGAAAGGCTGGAGTAATGCTCTGAACTGGTAGAAAAAGGAAATGGCCACATACTGGATGTCTCAATGTAGTCACAGTGCAGACCAAATAGATGGAAATAGTGGCAGGATAATATTTTTGGTATAATAGCAAGAATGAGAAGTACAATTTCTGAGACAGAGCAATTCAAAATAATGTCTGTAAAAGCAGGTAGCTAGGGTGGTCTGGAGGTAAGGGTAATTTATGGGATTATTTGATTAATATCTATCTCCTTCACTGGAACTTGATTTGCCTGAGGACAGGGATCATGTCTGCTGACATGGTCAAATCAAAAGTCCTAATCTTAACAGGTAATCTAATCAAGACACTTCAGTTGAATTTAATGCAATTAAAGGGTTTCACATCCAGAGGAATAGATTTGTTTACAAACAGAATCCTTCTCTTTCTGGGATTCATAAAATAATCTCAAACTACCACAAGCCCCCATCTAAAAAAGGATTCTAGAAAAAAATGAGAGAGAGAGAGAGAGAGAAAGAGAGAGAGAGAGGGAGAGAAGAGGGAGAAAAGAGAAAACACTTTCCCACTCAATAAATATTTATTAACAGTCCACTGTCTGGGAGGTCTGGGTATAGAGAATAATCTGTAAATATAACAGACACAGCCCCTGCCTTTCTGAACTTTCACAATGGGTATGCAAACATTAGATTATTATTTAAAATTTAAATAGTTAATTTAAATTGAGACAGTGTGATGAAAGATACATATGTAGGCTTGCAGAGAAATATCTTACAGAAGATGTCTTCACTGAGTAATGAAGAATGAGTAGCAGCTAGATATAAGAATGGGGTCTGGAATGGGGGTTAGCATTGCAGGAAGATAATGAAACAGAAGATAAAAATGTTAAAAATAATTGGTCACCAAGAAGTGTCTTTTGGAGATGTTAGAAAATAATACTAAATGCTTTGAAATATAGTTTCACCCAGGTGCTCAGACCAAACATACAAAATACTGTTTACTCTTCTCTTTCCCTCCTATCTCACATTCGATCCATCAGCAGTTTCCATAGCCATCATCTTTAAAACATCTCTGATTTGAGAATTGATCAATTATTATCACTTTCTCCACTAGTACATAGTCTGAGCCAGTTCATCTCTCACCTGCACTACAGCAATTGTCTTTTAAAACCATTCCCCTGCTACCATGTTTGCAATCAAATTGAACTTATCAAAAGGCAAGTCAGATCATGTCACTGCCACTTTTGAACAACTGATCAATGTTTACCTTGTCGCTCATAGAGTAAATTACAAATTTCACACAAACTTAAACAAAACTATAAAATCTGGTTTCTACATTTGTTTTTGACCTCATCTCTTACTACTCTCACCCTCCAAATTTAATGTGCTTTAGTCAACCCAGACTGTTTTTCTGTTCCTTAAGCATGCCTATCTCGTTCTGACCGGAGGGCCTTGAGTACTCTTTTTACATCTTCTTCCTTTACGTCTTTGCAATGCTCACTGCTTTTCATTACTCTGGTTTCTGTACTCATTAAGGCCTTCCTTATTTACCTCATACCCAAACTTTCTATCCTCCTTCTTGGTTTCACTTTTTCATGATGCTTATTGCTATTTGAGTTTACATTATTTATTTCCTGTGTGTACACATGCATATGTGCATGCATATATAAGTATGAAAAGAAATATTACATGCACAAATATAAATATAAATACTTTTTATTCCCCATATGAATATAAATCCAATAAACAGAGAAAGTCATTTGGCTGACTTGTTTAGTCTTGTATCTCCAGGTCTAGAGTAGTATTTAGCCCAATATATGCTCAATAAATGTTTGATGATTGCATATAAATAAGCCATAAGGTTGTTTAAAAATGTCCTGTTTCATGAGAGAGCCTACAACTGCAAGCAAGAAAGTCCCATCCATCAGCTATATGGGATCGAAGCCCCCTCTCAGTTAGAATTGGACTGGGCATCACCATCCCAGAATCCTCAGGACTGGGGAGTGAACTATGTACTAGAATGGACTTACTGGTATTCTACTATAGACTTATTGTGATTCTAGCAATGGAAGAAATTACAACATTGATGTGGAGTCAGTGGCCACTGGAGGCTCTGAAAGCAAGGGGAGGGAAACACGCATAAAATACGGGGGTATTTTAGGAACTTGTGTATCATCCTGAATGATATTGCAATTACAGATATAGGCCAATATATATGCATCTTCCTATAACCTACAGAATTGTGTGGAGAGAGTGTAGACTACAATGTAAACTATAATCCATGCTCAGTGGCAATGCCCCAAAATGCGTTTATCAATTGCAATGAGTGTACCACACTAATGAAGGATGTTGTTTGTGTGGGAAAATGTGGGAGGTATGGGGAGCGGGGCATAAGGGAATCCCTATATTTTTTATGAAACATTTTTATGTAATCTAAGTATCTTTAAAAAAATTTAAAAAATATATTTTAAAAATGTCTTGTTTCAAAATGACTATACTTTGGAGATTTCATAGTCCTTCCTAAAATTATTATTTCATTAATTTTATAATTAATATATCATCAGTGGTTTGCTTGAACTATATCTTTGAAAACCACATACTATTTGCTTGTGATATCCCCTGTCCTATGCACACACCGTCTTGCCCACTTCCATACCTTTTTTCCTGCTGTTCCTTCTTCCCATATCAACAAATTAGGCCTGAATTACCTTTTAAGGAAAATTTATATTCCATGTCATCTGTGATACTTGTCCCATTGTCCAAATGAAAGCAAGCACTGTTTCCTCGCTTCAAAATAGTTTGCCTTATGCTTTTGTTAATAATTAGTATTCTTTATTGTAGACATGTTGCTTATTGTGGTTCATATTGTATTTCTATAAGACTTTTAGCTTCTAGGTGGTGTGATGAACATAAGCATTTTAAACAAAACAATGCAAACACAAACAACAAGATTTTAAATATCTTGGTATTTATTTCTCTGTTGAGCCTTAGTTTTTATTCAAACCTAGATGTTGTTTCTTTAGTGCCTTCACTCTCCTCTGTTCTGCCACTTTCTCCAATACAATCAAAATCATACCCACTTTTATATTTATAAGTTGGAAAAATATTCATTGAACTGGGATTGCATTTAATGCTGAAGTGTCCACTTTACTAATCTAAATGAGAAAATGAAATATTCTACTAAATTAACTTAAGTGCCATATGATTAGTGTCCCTAATAACACTCTAGAAAATTCCCTATAAAATAACTGCATTGCAGTATGACCAAAAAAATCTAACTCTTAAACAATATTCAGAGGAATTAGATGTTTTACTTGTTCCATAAATGCTGAATATAGTGTTTGGTAAAAACAGTGTACCACGTTATCTTTTTCTTGCAGTTCTTATATTTTTGCCACTGATATAATGAATAACTGGGAGCAGATTTCTGTCTTTGTATGACTTTCTAATCTAGCTATAAATTCTGTAACAAATGTGCTTCAGTATTCTGATTGCAAACAAGCACACTGCCACTATAATGAAATAAATGAGTCTGTTTTATGCTTGAAGGAGAGGTTTGTTTTATTTTCTTGTATTCCTTATGGACATGAATATACAATTTTCTTCAATGTGAAATTTCAAGGGAATACAGTGTAACTTGAACATACAAGTCAGAAAGGTCTCCAAAGATACCCTATGGATAGTTGCACTGTTTACATAGCCCAGAGCATAAAAGTTTGCTCATAGCAATCTTTATATTCATTGCAATATAATTAATTTCCCCCAGAGAGCACAATTAGAGCTTAATCAGACTCTCTTTTTAAATATTTTCACCTTGACTTAGATTTCTGAGAACATTCTCAATCTTTGCTTCCAGTCGGTAGAATTTAGTGGTAACAAGACTAGAAGGAAAAACAAAATACAAAAATAAACATCAAGTGCATTCCTCAAAAATATATGAAGGTTGGCTTAACCTAAACTGTTATTTACAAGTCAATTATCTGGCTTAGATTTAAGAAAATGAGTCAGTATTATTTTGGTTTTGAATATTATTAAAATAGCCTGAGTTATGGTAAAATATTTGTGTGTACATC
The DNA here is from genome assembly GCA_029593785.1 of Cabassous unicinctus. Taxonomy (NCBI): domain Eukaryota; kingdom Metazoa; phylum Chordata; class Mammalia; order Cingulata; family Chlamyphoridae; genus Cabassous; species Cabassous unicinctus. The sequence goes on from JAQZBX010000177.1 coordinate 44,227, forward strand.
TATATGACAAACACATGTCTACTTTTATTTTAAATATGCCGTACATATTTTAGAGAACGTATTTCCTTTTAAATATCACAGTTTATATAGTTCATTTATTGTATATTCTGCATAGTATATCGCTTGACCATTCTAATTACATGAAAGGCAGCTAGTTTTACACATCTCATTTATTCTTGGTATTCATCATGTGAATCAGATTCTTTGACTCAAGAAGCACATGATAGTCTAGAAATCTGGGTTTTTGTTGGGATAACAACAATAATCCCCAAGAAGTACAACTCCCAACATCTTCATGAAAGCATGCCTTTTGATATCACAGTCTGCTTAAGAATCATGTAAGCCTTACCATTGAATGTGAATGCTCATAATCAAAACTGTTGTCCCGAGGAATTATCATGTATGGATTCCCCAGTAGTCCACAATGCTCATGCAGCGAACAAATATTCAAACAAACAAACAAACAAAATGATTATAGGTGTATGGGTTTGGTCTGTCCTGGGGCACAAGTCCCCTCCATCTGTGGACCTGTGAAACCTAGAAAACAACTTATCTGCTTCCAGCAAAAAGAAGGACAGGCATAGAATAAACACTTCCATTCCCATAGAGAATTTGAAAGGAAAAGAGGGGTCACAGTTCTGAAACAATTTAAAAACACTACAAGGCATACTCTACTACAGTTCAAGGTCTGAGAGTTATCTATCGAATGCTGTTTTGTCCTCCAGGCCTGATGGAGAGACAGGTCCATTCTTTCCAAGTGCTTACACAGTGGCCATGCTCTACCCAAACACTGGAGTGAAGGCTCCACCCTCTTCAAACATCAGGGTGGTGGCCAGACTCTCTGCAATCTCTGGAGCACAGGCTCAACCCTCTAAAAATTGTGGGGTGGTAGTTAGACTCTCCACATTCCCTGGGGAATATGCACCACCCTCTCTGAAGGCTGGGGTGACAGCACTCTTCCTGAACAACTGGGCAGAAGGCCCACCCTCTCTAAGACCTGAGGCAGAATCATCTTTTTCACACACATGGTCCAAGAAGATGTCGTCAGTCCACACCACAGCTTCCAGGTTTCTGCCCTTAAAGTGATTTTCCTCCAGCCTATTTTCTGTCCTTTTAGTCTAGACTGTTAGTGATTCTGCTCATACAGATCTCACAGAAAACTTGTCAGTTTTGCATGTAGTACATAGGGGTTCAAACCATCAGAAAAAAAATTTCCACATATCCTTCCTGGATAACTGCGTTGCCTATCCTGACTTGAAGTGAAATGGCTGGCTGGGTCCATGGTCATTAAATCTACATTACACTCTGGGGAATCACTTTCCAGAAACTCAGAATTTTAAAACATCAATTTCTGGTATCTTCATGCCCAGGAGTTCAGTTCTTATCTTATCCCTTTGCTCTCACACTTTACTATAAGCTGCAAGGAAAAACCCAGATGCACCTTCCACACTTAACTTGGAAATCTCCTCAGCTAAATACCTAAGCTTGTCACTTTCAAAGTCTGCCTTCTATCTGACATCAGAACTCAATTTTGCGAAGTTCTCTGCTACTTTAAAACATGGATTGTCTTTGCTCCAGTTTCATATAACTCATTTATCATTTTCTTCTAAGCAACCCACACTCTCCTGTTACCAAAATGTTACTTCCCTTGGCTGTTCAAGCAAATACCATGAAATTGGTTGGGTTTGACAATGAGAATTTATTAGCTTTGAGTTTGATGCCAAGAAAATGTCCCAATCAATGTATCATCAAGATGATGCTTTCTCACTGAATTCCAGTTGCCAATGATCCTTGGCTCCTCCGTCACATGGTAAGGCAAAATGGTGGCATCCGCTAATCTCTCCCTTCTCTTCTGGGTTTCAATGAGCTCAGTGCTTGCTTCCATGGTTTTCTTTTTTCTCTCTCTCTTTATTCATTCCACTTATAAAGTACTCCAGTTAAGAGGATTAAGACCCATCCTAAATGATGTTGATCACACCTTAATGAAGTAGCCACATCCAAAGGTCCTACTTACAATAGGTTTGCACACACAAGAATGGATAAAATTTAAGAACACATTTTTCTGGGACACATTCAGCTTCAAATCACCACACTGCTGAAGATCTTATGCCAGATTAGTTCAATAGTGGCATGACAGTAACAACACAGATTATATGAGAAACTCTTGTCTATACGTATGTTGTAGAAAGTTTATGAAAAAAGCATCTTTTATATTTCAATATATTTCATGTGAGCAAGAACTGTGGAGTCAGGATGAAAAACTCCAAAATCCTGGTTCTCTCAGTTATTAGCTAAATTATCTTGAAGAAGGTATTTAAGTTTTCTGAACTTTGATTTCTCAAGTTAAATTAATTGGAATAATAATTTCTATAGTATACCAGACTATTTTGGGAATCTTTTTGTCCTTGGAGATACGGTTAAACCTAACTCAAATGTCAATGTTCATGTCCTTGATCCTTTCCAAATTTATACAAATTTCTAACTTTATTTGTCTATGTTCTTTCTTGACTCCTCTCCTATTTATACACATATCATAACTTCCCTTTGGCAGGTTTAGCCTTGAAGATCTGTAGAGTAATGGATAGGGAAGTTGCTTTTTGGGCTACACCATCTTCCCCATCTCAGGCTTGGACATTTTTTGCTCATCTGATGCTAGTTACCTCATGCTCAACAAATATCTCAATGTCTTTGGTCCAGATACAACTCTACTCCACTGGAAAGCGTATTACAGCCTTACACTCTTGGCCCTGAACAAGCACAACACATACGTGCACACACACATATTTTGTATGAAAAATTCAACTCTGTTAGAAAACAATCTTCTCCATTTTGCTATATCACATTCAATGGTTACTCTGATAAGTGGGGTCATTTTTTAAAAATTCATAACACCGTGGTAACACACTTGTGCCTTTTAGTTTACTTTCCTTTCAGACATTGTAAATCTTCATTCATTTGTGCTGATCCTAAAATGTATTATTATTAATTAGATATAAATAATTACCAGAAAATTCTACCATTTTCTGAAACCATATCATTCCTATCCCTAAGTTATAAGCTACTTTGTAACTCTGTATTTGAAAAGGATGACAAAATATGTGTAGGGTTGTTGGAGCTAAGGGTTTATGTGCTGAGAGATACTGATTATCTATCAGCGTTAATTTTCTCCAACTTGTGTTTTCAGCAGGGATTGCAAAGTATAAATACTGGGCAACTTTTCATACAAAATTAACCTTTCCTTTGTGATCTTAGTGAGATAGAACAATTCAATTCTAATGGATAAATAGTATATATTTTTCACACATTGATTTATTTGATTTTGTTTTGTGGAGATCTAGAAGAGTTGCCTTTGCTTAGTAATCATCTATGGCAATAGTGGTGATATTAAAGAAAGTAGAGATCACGTTTCATGGTGATTAAAAGAGAAAAGACCTAGGTGTTTATAAAGTAGATGTTAATAGGCTGATAATTTCCCTAAAACCAGCACAACAAAGACTATTTTGCATTACAAAAACATGCTTTAGTTTTTCTCATATTCAATTCTCTATTTGTAACATGTTTGATTTCCATGTTTTATACAAAGAACTTACATAATTTTATTAGTATTTTGAATGAGTAAATAGTGCCATTCTTGATTAACAAATAAGGGAGTGAGGAGAGAGAATAACAGAGGGAAATATCCACTAGATTTTGAGAAGTGTGTGGGTGTGTATGTGTGTGTGTGTGTTTGGGTGGATAGATGAGTTCTTTATAGGTTTAAAGGCGGTGACTAAACCAAGAAACAGAATCATGCTGCTGGTAGTTAAGGCCTCCTTTCTGAGGAAATATTCTGGTTTATTTCTAGTTTCCTCAGATTTAAAGGTGAATGGACATTTTTTTTTCAAGTGTGACTAAGGAAATTTCTTTAATACACAAGACATTTTATTCTATTTAACATTTATTCAAAAATATTTATTGAACAATCACTATGTATCAGTCAGATACATGTTTTGCACTAATCCCTTTATAGAGACTGAGGTAGATTGTATTATTTTCCCCATTTTTCTTATCCGTTCCTCAAAGGAGTAATATATATCCCTACCCCACTGACATGACTGAAACACTCTTCAACTGCAGGTTATACGTGACCCATCTTTATGAGCTCAGAGTGGTAATGTGACTGACTTTGGCCAATTTAATAATAGAAGCAAAAGTGATCATGTGTCACTTTGAGTATAAGCTTTCAGAACCTGCTTATGATTTGCCAAGACTCTTTTCCCTCTGCCGTGAGGACCAGGAAACTTCCAAGTAGCGGCAGCACCAATAGTTTGATCTCAAAATGATGATGCTGTGGAACAGAGCTTCAGTCAATACAACATGAAGCGGCAGCAAGGGCTTTTATGATTGTTTATCACTACAGAAAAGTATATCCTATCATATTACATAACGAATATATTAATAAAATATTAAATGCAATATGCAAACAGGCTTCATATTAGATTAAGTTCTTGAAATTTCACAAGTGATAGAATTTTTAACACTGAGACTTCTTTAAACATTATTTACTGTAGTACTTAAAAAAAGATGATGAAAATTTCCTCTTTTTTTGTTCTTTCCATTACAGAAAATGGAAAAGACAAAGCATTTGTTTAGAAGTAAGATGAAAGTTTGAAATAGTGGAAATTTAATTTCAAAAGTAGTAAACCTCTATCTCCTGAAATCAAAGCTAAAATAATCAAGACAGCAGGATCCTGCAAATTATAAAGCTGATGATCTTTTCATTGTTATTGTTACATTTATTAAAAAGCATAATTATACATGAAAACAGTTTTATGGATTATTCTTAGAAAAGGATACATTTCTGATAAACAGTAAGTCATTTAATTATCTCAAATTGAAAATGTGATTTTTGCAATACTGCCAACTGTTACCTCTTCTTTTAAACAAGTCAATAAAAAATAAAATTTTACAAGCTTTCTGATATATCTTGGATTATTTTTAAGTAAAAAATGAACCTTAAGCAACATCAGTAACATGAGGATAATAATGGTATATATCTCAGAAAATTGTTGTATTAACTGAGCTAATCTATGAAAAGTGCTTTGATCAATAATCTGTATATTGGAAGCATTCAACATAAGTTATTCATTATAATTACAAGAAATATTACCAATTCATCATTCCCTAAAAATAAAACTTTGGATCCAACATTGTACAGAGGTTTCGTTTTGCCCTTGATATTGTTGCTTTCTAAAAATTATATTCAGTAGAACATTTTGTGAATTAAACATGGAAATTAAGTAATATAACTATTCAGACATTAAATCTTATTCATTTTCCCCAGTTTTAAAGATTGTATGATATTAAAGAGACAATACTCTAATGCTATCAAAAAAAGCTCATAAAGTTATTTGACATATTATGAAGTCTAGTATAGACTATTAAAACACTTAGGCATCACTTGTGCTGTAGGAATAAGCATTAAATATATGTATCAAGTAATATTCAAATGACAAAAGTGAACACTAACTTATTTTTATGAAAATCGTTTTTTTAAAATCAGGGACAAAAATAAAAGAAAATAGGATCACAGTAATTTAAATTGGAAATACTTGATGGCATGGTTTTCTAGTGAAGCGGTGTTGGTCGTGGAACAAAGGGAGAATGCTTGGGTTCTAATTCTCCTCTCAGGTTTGATTTGACTAGACTGAGTGACCTAGGTAAATACTCAAACTTTTAATTACTTCAATTTCCTTATTTGTCAAATGCCAATAATACAAAGTCTATTTGGCATTGCTGCTTTTATGATTAAAGATTTTAATATATGGTAAAACTTCACAAATTTCAACAAAGGAAACACTTATGTATGTACAAAATATAGGAAATATAGAGTGATTTAAAATACATTTTTGAAAAATTTTTACCTGATTATATTAAGTAATTTGAAGATTACTCCAATGATAATTAAATTGTGGTCTACAAATTTTATGTCCTTCTGCCCATTCCACACATACACACACAAACACACACACACCCATACACAAACATTACACTTTCTTGACATTGGAAAAAACATGTAAAGATATCTCCAAAGGATAAATAAATTTATGAAGGTAAATAAATAATGGACCATATTTTTAAACTAATATAACTCAGCTAAAGATGTGGCCACTGCTGGAAACATGTCTTGATTTCTTTATTTGGATCCTAAGTCACAATTGTCTAATATATCCAGTGGGTAAATATGTTTTCCTTTAAGTTAGAACTCCCCTGCCTGGTGAATAAGGTGAATGATCACCTTGATAATATCATTTGCAGGCACAAATGCAATTGTCTATTAAAGAATGAGATTGATTTTCCAGTGTACTTGTAAACTGCTTTTGAAGGCAGCTTCTAAGTACTCTGAAGACTGAAAAGACGTGCAAGAGTCATGCTTGTTTTAAGAGTGCATTACCTTCCCATAGCAGAAGAGACAGTATGATTAGAGAGAAACAGCCCTAGTTAAAACAAAATGTGAAGAAAAAGAAATGCTTTTATGAAGGTTTAAACATATTTAGCAATCAATCATTATGATTTTAAAAGGTACATTTATTTCCAAGTAAATGATAGTAAAATACATTAGATTTTTCACTGCTGTAAGCTGGAGATCTGAACATTTAAACTCAGGAAAGAAATTGTGTAACTTGGTTGAACTCATAAGAATATTGTTGCTGTTATTTTCTGTTTATTTGTTTTTAAATTCTAATGTGTATCAATAAGTCAAGCAACAACTTTCAGGTAACATTATTATCATCTAATTCTTAATAACCTGTTACAAGGATAATAAGCAGTGTAGCAGAATTTATCTGAATAAGACAATAGTTATTCAGCCCTGTAAGTGTATATCCACTAAATGTTAAGGAGGCTTCTGGAAAACTGGCACTGCTCAACAAATAATAAAGAATCAGACATATTGCAAAGATATTGCAATATCTTAAAAATCAAAGGAAGATAGGATATTTGCATTCAGATCACTCTGATATCGTAAGGTATTAAAGAATTATTGAGAGTAATAGTTATTCTGTTGGAGAATTCATGATAGATCAAAGAGCCTAAGATCTCAAAGGATTGTCATGTCATATAACATCTTTCTATGTTTTATTACAATGATGTTTGAATAGATTGAACTTCAAAGTAAAACGATTATTGGAAGAATTAATAAAATGGCTACTTGTAATTGTTTAGGGGAAGAAGAAATACTATTAAGAAGCCACTGGATTTATTAAAAATTGGTAAGAGCAATTTGCTTGTTGATTTGCTTTGATAGAATTACATTTTGCCAAAGAAGAGAATTAGAAGACTTTTACGATTTTGGGGACATAAGCCATTGTTAAAGGAATGTGTAATTGTTAAATTTATAAATACTAATTTGGGCTAAGTTAAAGTTAGACTTTAGAACAGACTTTATGGACTTGAAATAAAACAGGTAGCAATTATCAAGTAGCATATAGCATATTATTAAGTAGCACATTGACCAAACATGAAGAGATGCGAAATTTATTTTAGGTGAGGATAATTTTGTTTTATTTTGGATCATTGTTAATTTGAGAAGTAACCTAAGAGAATACTTATACTGGTATTGATTTTTAGAAGAGCGCTTTTGGGCTCTGAGTTGGTTCTTCATAACTTTGCGAGTGAACTGTATAGAAGAACAGATGCTTGAAATTATATAAGCAAATGTGGAGGTAGGTTTGGTGAAGTTATAGATAGAGGTTTTTATAATGCAAACAGCTTTCCTGATTACAAACAGAAAAGGTTCACAGGCTGTGCTTTTAAGATACAATAATCACCATCACAATTCAGTTCAAATTTAGCCACCTGTTTCTGATTATGTGGTACCAGCTGTCAATTTGCAGTTATTTATATTGATGTCACAAGGTGTCCTAGCTCAGCTGGAGTCCTTCAGTTGACACTCTGTAGAAGCCCTTACTGTTTTCCCTGAAGCTCACTGTAAAAGCAGCCTGCAATCCTTTAGTGCCAACACACAAGCAACCCAGTACAAACAGCCAGGAACATATCTTCACTTTCATAGAGTATATGCCAAAGCCTCATCAGCATCAAAGACACTTATTGAATAGCCAACTAGCAGAACAATCTTAATGAAGAATTAAATGTGCTCTTATTCACTACACTTCCACTGCACTCGATTTCTTTCTACTATTAAAATAGCTCCCTTATAGGGTTAGGAACAGTAATGAATGCTACTTAGGCATTTAATACTACCTAAGAATTTTTAAAATAAATTTTATTTTTAGAAAAGTTTGAGGTTTACTGAAATATTGCATGAAAAGTACAGAGTTCCCATATACCCTCCCACATATAATTTCTCCTGTTGTTAACATCTTGCATTAAAACTACCTATGGTTTTAAATATTTATTTAGTTATTTATTGCCTGTTTCCCCTCACCTCAGTGTAATCTCTGTGATAGTAGGAAATTTATATTTTCTTTTAACAATATATCACTATCTTCCAGAAAGCTGCTCAATAAATATTTGTTGGGTGAATACAAAAAGCATCACACATGCTTAACTATGGAACTTTCATTCCAAATATTATAAAATAAAGTTTTAGAATATGTCTTACACATACAAAATGGAAGAGATTTTAAAGAATATTTTAAATATAATCAGGTAAAGATATAGATATCCTAACATATTTCCTCATTTGTTTTAAAATAATTAGGAGATTGTGTGCTAAATAAGACCTAGAAAGTTTTAATTCATAGAAGACAAGAATGCATACTTAGATAGATTTCCTGCCTTCACAATTTGTTTATGGCCAATGTGTAATATATTTATGCCCACCTCAAATACCTGGGCCACTTTGGCCTTTGAATATATATCATCAATACATTTTGTGCAAAGTAGTTATAAGACATGTCTAAGAAATTATAATAATACTGCTATCATCTCTCTTCTCTAAAATAACCTGCCATTTGCCCCTTTTTAAAATTCCCTTTAGAATTTTTATTAATAAAAGAGGTGACTCAATCAGGGTCTGGCAGGAAATGAATAGTACATACAACTTGAGCAATTTGAGGATAATTTAATTAAGGGACTATGCACAGCAATGTGGGCAGTGTCTAGTAACAACAAAGTCCCAGTCTCAATTTTATCAAATAATTTGTATAAATTATTATTATAAATTATTTTATTAAGTAATAAAATGGCATATGTAAGCACTGACATATTAACAATTACCTCACATGTAATTGATCTAAATATATCAATGATAACATAGAGATTAGCGGAGTGGGTTAAAAAAGCATTACCCAAGTGTTTACAAGAAACACACTTCAAATTCAAGGATAAACATAAATTGAAAGAAAAAGGATGGAAAAGCATACACCATGAAAATGTTTATCCAAAAAAGCAGGCATCACTATATTAATATCTGAGAAAATAAATTTTAGAGACAAGAAGGTACATTACAAAATGATAAAATGATCAATTCACCAAGAATATGTAATATTCCAAGCCCCAGGTTTTGTAGTAGTTAAAACCATTTTTAAAAGAAGAATAAAGTGGGACGATACCTGATATTAGGACACTGTGGTATTGTCACAGAGATAGACACATAGACCAATGGAACAGAATAGAAAAACCATCAGTAGGTCCACATAAAGGCAAAGGCAATTCAGTGGAGAAAGGGAGAAAGGATGGCCTCTTCAACAAATGGTGCTGAGAATTGGACATCCCTAGGTAAAATAAAAAATAAAAAAACAAAGAACATCCAGCGAAACCTCATATTTTAAACAAAAATTAACTTAAATATAAGATGTAGAACTACAAAACTTTTAGAAAAAAATCATAGAAGGAAATTTCAGCATTTATGGATTGGTGAAGATTTCCTAGACCTGACCCTGAAAATATAATCCATTAAAGGAAAATTTGTTAAATTGAGCCGCACCAAAATTAAAAATCTGCTCTGTGAAAGCCTATCTGAAGAGCTTGAAAAGACAAGTTACAGAGTGGAAGAATATATCTGAAAACCACATATTCCACAGAAGACTAGTATTTAGAACATATAAAGAATACTCAAAACGTTTTCCACATATTCCATATTCCACAGAGGACTAGTATTTAGAACATATAAAGAATTCTGAAAACTCAGCAATAAAAGAAATAAGCAATCCAATCCAATTAGAAAATGTGTAAAAGACAGAAATAGACATTTCGCAAAGGAGGTTATACAGGTATCAAACAGTTGCAAATATGTTTCACATTCCTATCCATCAGGAAAATGTGAATTAGAACCACAATAAGATATCACTACACTTGTATCAGAATGACAAAAGTGAAAAAAAATATTGACAATACCAAATTCTGGTGAGTATAAAAAGAAGCCAGATGTATTACATTGCTTGTGGAACTGTAAAATGTTACAATCACTCTAGAAAACAGTTTGGGAATTTCTTGTAAAGCAAAACATATAATTCCCATAGTACTTATCTATTAGACAATTGGTATTTATACCAATAACATGAAAAATTATATTTTCACAAAAGCCTGTATGCAAATAAATATTCATTGCAGCATTATTTGTATTAACCAACAATTGGTATCCACTTAGATGTCCTTCAGTAGGTAAATGATGGAACAGATTGTGGTCCATACATACCATGGGATACTACTAAACAATAAATATGATGCAACTATTGATCTGGAGAACAACCTGGGTAACTTTCTATGGTAAAAAAGCCAATTCTTAATGGCTACATACTGTATGGATCAATTTATATAACACTTTAAATGATAAAATTTTATAAATGGAGGACAGTAGTAGTTACGTGTGGAGGGGGTTTGAAAGGAGGGAGTTGGGTGTGATTATAAAAGAGGAATCCTTGTGGTGTTGGAATTGACTGTGGTGGTAGATACATGAACCCACTATATGATAAAATTATATAGAACTTAATACACACACAGAAGTACAAATACAACAAGGGAAATTGGAATGAGATAGGTAGATTTTATCAATGACAATGTACTGGTTGTGATATACAGCAATCTTGCAAAATGTTCTACTGGTGGAAATTGCACACAATGTATAAGGAATGTCGTATTATTTCTAACAACTGAATGTGATCTACAATCATCTCAAAATTTTTTCAATTAAAAAGAAAAAATATATATGTGGCTCTGTGGTCACTAATCATCACACTACAGTTGTCCTTAACTGACAATTAGTAAATGTAGAAAGCTGGTTACATAATCACAATCAGTACAAGGGTGGTGGAAGTGGAGGGTGTTGGACATGGGAATATTTTCAAAGTTGAAGAGCAGAGAAGAGAGTTGTGAGAAATTTAATTTCATAATGAATTGGGTTCGAGGATTGTTCTCTCCTTATCTGCTAGTCAGGGAAATTTTCCCATTGATTTGTTTAAATAAAGAAAATGTTGGTCCAATCTTGGAATACAGTTTGGGAGGAGCTTGAAATCTCAGAGTGCTAAGGACTAGTAAAGTGCAAGCAACACCTTATTTGTTGGCAGAAGTACTTAGGGGGAAGCCCTGATTTGTAGCTTTTGTCAAATTCATTGATGGAAATACTCTCACTGTGACTAATTTTACGTTACCAATGTGATGACAATGAACCCAGAATTCCACTAGATATAGCAAGGAAAATAAAATTATTCAACACAAAACTTAAGACATGTTCTCCGCTGAAAGAAGAGAATTATCAAAACACATTATGAGATTTGTTTTTATTATTAGCTGTACAGAAATTTGTTCAATGTGAATTTTAATGGGAGCAAAATTATAAAACCATCTACTCCAAATGCCATTTCTATAATGAATTTCCCATTTACTTTTGCTAAAGAAGAATTAAGATGACAGATTTTGAGTTTGTTCTGTGTTTTTTGGCTTTTGAGTACTTTAGTAACACAAAAATGCAAAACATCTTTTTGTGGGAAAATACATTATTTTAAAATAAAAAAGTTATTTCTCTAAAAATGTAAAGTAATCCAAAACTAAAGCTTCAAGGTAAATGTCTGCAAATGGTAATAGAGCATATTTTATATGTATAGCCAGGGGTAACACGATGCCAATGTTCAAGTTAAAATAATTCCTAACATGAGTGTTTATCTATTTAATTCCTTTAATTTTTCCCTTGGAGTTTCAAAATTTGCACATTTCACAAAAACAAACAAATAAAAGAAATTGAATCTAACGTTACTCTGTGAAGTGTGGAGAGAGAGAGTGTGTGTGTGTGAGGCCAAGACCCAAAGGCATTCCTTTAGTTCCTTCACAAGCGTCAAGACCAAGTTTCTTCTGTATTTAGAGTTTACTCTGGACAAGCCATCATGAAGAGTTGTATGAACTACAATAACATATTAGCACTGCAAGAGCATACAATAGCATCCCTTAGCAAATAATGTCATCCTCTACATGTGGCTAATAATTATCACTGTATTCTGAAACAATGTTGCCTTTATGTCATTAACACTCATTCCCTTTCTAGTCCTATAACCATCACCCTGGTTAAATTTATAATTCCTTTTACTTTTTAGAGGAACATTTCCTCAACATCTCTGTATTACCCAAAATCTATTCTACTTTTCTGTTTTTTAAAATGTACCTATTTGTAACTAAATTTTCATATACAGATATTTAATTATTTTAACTAGTGTTTAGAGGATATAATGTTTTATAATTCATATTCACATTCCTTTCTACATATTTAGCGACTCTGTGTTTGAATATAGGTGACTACCATCACAAAGAAAAATCATGTTCATCAATGCCATCTGTTGATACTCTTCTCCTATATAGATGAAATTTAGGAACAAGAGAAATTCCAATATAAAGCCTTTATTTTTGCATACATAGTTACAGAGTGGCAGACTTACACAGCTACCCATCTTTATTATTATTTGGTAATACAAGTTAGGCAGTATTATTTCAGTATGATTTTTTATTTGCTTGCATTTAGTTTTAGTTCGACATTTTCCTTTATATAATTAACTACCATTACTATCTATTTGTATAAACCCTGGATATATTTTGTTGACTATGCCCATTGCCCATACTAGCCAAAGAAAAAATAACAAATACATCATTAAAATCATGTAAAGAAGACAAGACTTATAAGCATATAAAACCATCAGTTAAAATGGTTAACATTCTATGACTTTCATAATGTTATATTAGAATTACGCCATTGTCCCTGAAAGTAAAAAATATAGACATTTTATAAATTGAGAAAGTCATAATTTCAGATGAGTCAACATTGCTATTAAATATATAATGGAGAAAATACATTACTTAATGCTCCATAGAATGTATTTTTAAACTTATTCAAAGCCAGAAAGAAAGTTAACATTTATCGAGGTATTTTGTGTTGTTTTGTTTTATTTTTCTTTATGGTATTTCCAGGATTTGGGTTTGTTTAATTAGATTCCTCTCTTTACAGACCATAGATATACTGAGATAGAAGAGAACTTCCAGATTAGGTAATGAAATCCTAAGGATATTAAAGTGCTTTATCTAGTTTACCTGCCTTGTCTAATTTCATTATTTCAAATTCCTTGCTGCATCTTCACCTCAAACTAAATGTTATGCCCCCTGCTCCCCAAAATCCACTGAAACTTCTTCCCCTAATTTCAAAGGCATCCTATTTACTTACCAAATATAATAGGCATTTTTCAGGAGTTCTTTGACATAATTTTTTTATAGTAGTTGATATTTTTGAGCACTTTATATGTTTTGAAATTCTCAACAGTATTTCTTTCTAAATTTCCCACAACACTTCTGTATTAGTCAGCCAAAGGGGTGCTGATGCAAAATACCAGAAATTAGTTGTTTTTTATAAAGGATATTCATTTGGAGTAGAAGCTTACAGTTACCAGGCCTTAAAGCATAAGTTACTTCCCTCACCAAAGTCTATTGCTTGTTTCTTTCCTGGCTCAGTTGCTCACCTCTCTCCACAAGGCCAGCTGTAGACTATCAGGAGAATGGCTCGTCTCTCTTCTGGGGGCCTCTGCCGTATCTAATTGAGCCTTCTCTCTGCTCCTCTGTGTGCCTACTTCCCAGGCTCCAGCATTAAAACTACAACATTGGTTCTCTGCAGTGCGGTTTCTCTGTGAGTTCCTGTGCACCAAGGAGGCAGGGACTCAACATCCTACTGACATGGCTCAATCAAGTAAAAGTGAAACCTCTGAATCCAATATAATCTAATATGCCCAGGGGAAAAGACCAGTTCACAAACATAATCCAATATCTATTTTTGGAAATCATAAACAATATCAAACTGCTACAACTTCTTTGATATCTAGTCTTTTTCATAGGCTCCCATTTCTCCTCCATTGGCCTTAAAAAACTGTCATTGCAAGAGCCCATCCTCTTCTCTTCCACTGTTCACTCTCTAGATAACCTCAACACTACCTCTGTTGATGTTTCAAAGTATTTTCTATTCATTTTAAGCACTATTTTCAATAAATACTACTCATCCCTATGGATTCACCTTGCAAATCTGTCCTGAGCTTCCAGATTCATAGGTCCAAGTATGTACACAGTATCTTCAAGTGGATGTCATACAATGTCTCAAACTCAGTATAGCCGAACTGACTCATTACCTTTTTATAAAAACCGTACCTCCTCTTTTATTTCTTATAGGAAAGAATGGAATAAAAATCCACTGACTTGTTCAAATCAGAAATAAATGAAATTATCCCAGATTGTTAATTTTTTTCTGACTTCTTAATTGTCACTTTATTAAATATCCTTCTTTAATTCTTTACTCTCACTCTATATTTTAGGATCTGAAAAAATTTAATCCTGAATTTCACAATATCTCAAAATTTTCCCTCAACAGCCTATTCTCAATACCAATAGCACAATACTTTTTTTTAAACCTGCAAACTCTGTATTAAATTCTCCCATTTCATCTGTATAGAAAAAAAATGCACATTATGTTCAGAACCTCAGTAGCATCTCAAAGTTACATAGCATGAACATGTAAAAACAAGAAACTGCCAGGATTTTATACATAGAAAGGAAAACCACTTACAAAAAAGGCTTGTTAATTTTATTTTTCTTTCTTTAAGAAAAAAAGTTAAAGGCCTACGATTTCACACAGCATTTGCTGTCTGGCAGAATATTTTTTAACATGCAAATTTGATTATGCAATAGCCTTACATAGAATAGCCTCCTTGATATACTCCCAACTCTTTAGGAAAGATGCAAGGGCCTCCATGTCTAGATCATCTCCCATTGGATTGAAGGATGGTGAATTATATGCAGGCTCAGGAACATGTCTTACTAGCATTCAACCACATGCTTTTTTTCTTGTAATTATTTCCATCTGAGATGATAATCTCTCCTCAAAAACATACCACAATGCTACCCTATTCTATAGCTCATTTTTTTCAGTTTAGTTTTCATGCAATCTATGAATTCCTCCCCTCTCCTTTCTCAGAGAACTTGGTTAGCCAACCCTCATCTGAAGGACACTCAAGCCTGGCAAATACACACCATGCACAAAACTGTCATAACATTTATCACATTTCATTACAGTGCTTTGTTTATAGGTAGGAATTTTTGATAGCCTTTTTATCAGTTATGCTTCATGTCTGTATTACCTTTCCTGGGATATAGTAAGCAGGGGGCAATAACCATCATATGGAAAATGTCCCTTACTATAATCCAAATCATTTAATAAGGTTAATAAAGTCATATGCCATTTCTTCATCAGTCGTTTTTTTTTTTTTTTGCAAAGTGATGTGATCCTAAACCTAAAAACATGTTTTTTTCATTCTCATAAAGACATATTAATTATGTAGGCATATATATACCTTGATATATACACATATATATGAATAGATATCATTATACTATTTATTATTATGCTATTCATAAGTATAATATCTTTACATATACAATAGAAGTTACTGAATGAAATCCATTATTTTAAGAGATATACCTAAACATCTCTTATATTTTTTCAAAACTAAATTATTGGAGAAATGCACATTAGAATATGAAGCTGTGTAGAAGTCCAACATATGAGAAATAAATTGAACTTTTTATTCAACATATATTCAAATATAATATATAATATATTAAAATATATTCCAAAGTAATTTTAAAAGTTGATAATTAAACATAAAATTTATATGTTTACATTTTTAATGACACGTACTTCGTAATAAGACACAGAGTAACCTTGGAAATTTAAGCCTCTTGAATTCATTTCCAAACTTAGTATTATATCATCTTAAATGCCACAAAAATTCATTCAGGTGGTGAAAATGCCCATTTAAAAGCCAGGCAGGTGATATTAGTTCATCCTACTAGAGACATAAAGTGAGGTATGTATCAAAGGGGCAATTTTTAAATTTAGATACCAATCAAAATTTACCAAATGCCGTTGCATACATTTCTGAAAATGACAAAAAATAGCCAAAACTTTTCTTAGTGCTCAGGAATGAAAGTCTCAGTTTGACTTCTACAATAATATATAAGAACCTTGATTTTCAAATATATTAAGTGTCCTAGAAATTTAGAGCTGAAAGGGATTCATATGTCATCTAATATAATACCACATTTCCCCTTAAAATACCAATGCAGTATCTTACGGTTAAAGAGATCTTAATATTGTTCTACCCTGTTAGTGATTAAATCATGTCCCCACAAGTCATCTTCAGGTCTTAAACCACCCTCCCACACTCCATCCTGTTGGTGTGAACTCATTTGTAAACAGAATTTTAATATGAAACCAAATTGAATCAAAGTGGGCCTTAATCAAATATCACTGAAGTCCTTACAGGCAGAGAAATTTGGACACAGAAGGAGAAGTCATAGAAGCCAGAGGAAGAGATGGGGGAAACAAATGGCCGTGTGATGGAGGCAAAGATTGATTACCAGATGGTCACCTCTAAATGCTGCAGACTTCAGAGAAAGCCTGGCCTGCTAAGACCTTGACTTTGGAGACTTGCATTCCAAACTGTGAGACAATAAATTCCTATTCTGTAAGCAAACCAGTCTACAGTATTTGTTATAGCAGCCCTGGCAAACTAAGACATATGCCTATCACCCCAAATTTGAAATTATTCTGATCAAACAATTTGAGGAAATGCTGATTTAATTTTTATTTCTGGGGGTGGGGAAGCAGATAGCTCCTGCAAGATTTCTTGAAGTCCTTAATATTCTGAGGTCTGTGGTATCTCTTCTATGAGAGACTCTAGAATGACTATTTTCCAAACATTTCTTCAATAGATACTTTTCATTTAATTTTACATTTTATGAAAAAGATGGGAGGACGTTGAGTTTGCAAAGCTCCTAATCAAATCTAATTCTTTCATGATAGGGAATCTCAGGTCCAGATACTCTAAGTACCTTCCCTGGGTCATAAAACAAGTTAACGAAAGAGAGAGAGAGAGAGAAAGAAAGTAAGAGAAACTATTTCTTCTCACTCATAATTGAATAGTCTATCCTCCAAAAATTATGCCTGCAAACACACTTTCATTTTGATTAAAAATTTTAATTTAATCAAAGTAAAGTAAGAATGGCAAAATTAAATGTTAAAAAAAAAACACTCCACTAAGTTTTTTCAAAGTCCTCCAATTCTAGATTCTTTATTGTTAATTCCCATTATTCTCTAAAGTACTAGGAAAATCATGCCAGACAACAAAATCTCAGAATTAGATGGGAATATGTTTATTTTCAAAATAAACCCTCTTTAAAGTAGAGATTTTATTTTATATTTTTGTCATATGTTTTTGTTAAAACTTTCAAAAGAAAAGAATGATTCTGGAATGCTACTAGATCTTCCATTCTAGGCTTGACATCTCAAAAAAAAAAAAAAAAAGCTTCTGATTCTAGCCTTTAAGAGTAATAAATTTTTTTTCCTTGTGAACAAATCTGCAAAACGTAATTTTCCTTGCCATAGATGCATACAATCATTTAAGGGAAATTGGCAGGATGTATCTGAAATTTTGGCTCTGTGGTTTGAAGAAACTCTGTATACTACTATGTGAAGGCAGGTGGCAAAATGTGAACCCAAAACTATATCCATTATGTTCATTTGCTTTACCATTTAGAAAGCACAGATGTTAACTATATAATAACAAGGTGGTTTTTATTGTAATCACCTGCTGTTAGGGCCCCTCATGGCACAGTAGCCAAATGGATTCTTATTTCCTTCTCATTTACAAGGTGTTTGCTATTTGATGGCTCAAAACAAAACTGGAAATTATTTTTCATTCATAAGAAGAGCTTAAAATACATTAATTTTTGAAGGAAAATCCGTATAAATTTGTATCATATACTATCATAGTTAATTATATTCATACAGCATAGTGTTTCATGGTGATTTTCAGCTTAAAAAATCTACTTCTCCTTTGGTTTATCTTTTGATTTGCTATTGTTTAGGCAGAATTCCTTTGATTCACTGACAATCCCGAAAAAAATATACTTGATTCTTTATATTTTTAGCTCTCATCTATTAATATAAAATGAAAAATTAATATTTTCCTAATTTTGTTATCTAATTAAAATTAACATTTTTAAATGGCTTGTGACCTTAAATACTAGAAGATATATACAAATATATGTACACATAAATATATTATATGCATACATATACATCTACATGATATCTATGTATAGTACAAGGAATTTGTTATTAATGTATTTATATATTTTGGCCAAAATTTTATTATTAGAGATATAATTAAAATTCACAGGAGCATGTGCTGGAGGTAGATTCCACTTGTGTCTACCCTCTCATCATGTTTAGTGTGATTGCAGCTCTTTAAAATCTTTTTCTGCTTTTTAATCTTTGAAGAAATCTATTTCTCAAGTATCCTAAATTCAGCACCCTTGAGGTCTACAATTCTACTCCTAAAAGTTTATTCCTTGCTACTTTATTCTTTACCTCCACTCCCTGTAATATAACTTTAAAATAGTATTTTTATAATTAGAATTACCCCCTCTCAAATAAAACACATTTATTTAATACAATAATTTTAATAAGATCCAAAGGATCCCTTGAAATCTTCTTCATTTATCTCTTCATTTTCCTTTAATTAAACCTGTTTTCAACAAAAAGTATTGTGATGGCTTGAAGGTATATGTACCCCAGAATGATATGCTCTTAAATCTAATCCATTGCTATGGCTGTAAACCCATTACTAGTAGGACCTTTGGATGAAACTACCTCAGTTAAGGTGTGGTCCATCTCATTCAGGATGGATCTTAATCCTCTTACTGAAGGCCTTTATAAACAGGATGAATATAGAGGGTGAGAGAGAGAAAGAAAGTCATGGAAGCTAAAAGCTGAAATCAACAAAACACTGAATAGAAGGGAGAAATCTGCAGATGCCACCACATGCCTTGCCATGTGGCAGAGGACCCAAGGATCTTCTGGCAGCTAGTCCTTGGATAGAAAATATCACCTTGATAATGCCTTGATTTGGACATTCTCATAGACTCAAACTGTAATCTATTAAATTCCCATTGTTTAAAGTTAGCACATTTCATAGTATCTGCTTTGAGCAGCCCAGGAAACTAAAACAAATATGATCCCCCCAAAATTACAAATGAATCCATTTCCTATGGTATTTTTTAAAACCTTATGGTATTTTGTAAATTGCTCTTTGAATTCCAATAATTTAAAATATTTGGAATATCATTGTATTAATTAAATAATTCTAGGCAAAGTAACAAACAAAACAGATGTGGTCTCTGAAATATCTTAGAAGTTTATTTCTTGCTCACTAAGACAAAAAGGGATAGTATTTTTCCAAGTGGTAGTGCAGGGACTCATACTCTCATCTTGTGACTTATGAAGGAAATGAGCATTGAGGATCCTTAAAGGGGTTTCTGCTTAGGTTTATTTGAGTTCACTGATTCTTTATTTTGCCATCTCTAATCTGTTGTTGAAATCCTATAGGATATTTTTCATTTCAGTTACTGTGTTCTTCAAGTCCAATATATTTGCTTGGTTCTTTTAAAATTTTCTCTTTATTGAGATACACATATTGTTCTTCATTGTTTTCCTGATATCCTTTATTTCTTGCTCTGGTTTTTAATCTCCTTCAGCATATTGTGGATCAATTTTAATAAAATAGTTGTGTGGTATGCTCAAAGTCTGATCTTATTCATTGGTGGTTTCTGGATTTTTATCTTGTTCCTTTGGATGGGACATCATTTCCTGCTTGTTTGTTTTGTAATCTTTTGTTGCACACTGTGCATTTTAATATTTTAAAGTGTTAATTCTGTGATTTAGTCCCTGAGCTATCTGTACTTAATTTTGTATCCAGGAAGTATTAAGATGGAGATTTCCTTGAGTGCCAGGAGCTAAGAAAAACAAGCCAATGTGAAAGCAACAATAACCCAAAAATAAAAATTAAAAAAAACACACCATTAACTGTCTTTACAAATGGGCACTGCCTTGGCTGGTGCTGTCCTTCTGAGTTTAGCCCTACTGTTAAGATTAGCCTGAGGCAAATGTGAAATGCAGGTTCCTCTCTGTCTTTTCTGAGCTGTTCTGGTCCTGGACTTGTGCTTGCTCCTGGCCTTAGGAATTCCCCTGTTTACAGCAATTCTAATGCCTCTTCTAATCCTTATGAAGTAGACTTTCTCCCCTCAAGATGCTATATTGTAGGACATAAAGCAGGTAATCCTTTACTCTAGGCCACTTTGATTTAATTTTTTTTTTTTTTTTACACTTGTCTGCAAACTGCTTCTGTCTTACATTCTGGAAGGGTGAGCCTGAGGCAAGTAGTCTAGTCTAGTCCAGTCTTTCAGGCTGCGCCAGATAAAATAGCACCTACATAGAGACACCTGAGTATGCACAGCGTGGTTACTCTGCTTCCTCCTGAACAGGACCAGGGATCCACAATGGAAGTGTAGGCTAGCTCTTCACGGCGCTGGTGAGAGGGTGGGCTTGGGCCAGCTAGTGCACCAGAAGCTTCTCTTGCCATTTTTAAATCTGTGTTTTCTTGATCCAGGCATGGCCCGGTTGCTGCAACCCTGTAACTGTTTTTTTGGAGTTTTGAGGAAGATGGCTCTGCCAGTTTCTGCTGGTTGTCCAAAGATTAAGTGGGAGAATGGTGCCATGGAGCATCTTACGTGGACCTCCTGGTCCCCAGTGTACTACTTTGATTTTTTTCAGCGTATGCATTTGCTTTTTACTTCTAATCACTGAATTAAGCATTTATTAAATCTTTAGAGCATGAAGAACAAAGTAATTACTCAATGAGGTTTCAAAAGGAAAATAAAATTTCAGCATTTAAGAAAGTTACAATTTTTCTGGAAAACCAAATATATCCAACAAAAATAATGTGCAAAAAGATTCAAAGTCACCTGCGAAGAAAAACAAATATTATATAGCAAAGGCTGATGCTGCAATTACTGAACAGAGATTTTTTAGTATTAGAGTATTTCCGATTACTTCAAAATACACTGAGTTTTTAGAAGGCCATCAGAGCAAAATGGATTGTTCCTTGACGAGTAAACTAATCAAATGGGTCACTCTAAGATTTGTAGAGCAAACTAAGATCTTCATTTCTGAAGGTTTTGAAATAATTTAAAAATATTTATGAGCCCCTTCCTTTGAGAAGAAACTCACACACACAACTTCACAATCAATTCTCAGGTAGCTGTGAACCATCAGCATTTACATCCTTAAAAAACGTAAACACTGTGTCAAAAAAATAGTATTAAATATTTAAAAAATTAAAACTGCTGAGAAGTGTTGATGGCAGTTTTGCAAAAATGAAAATGCAAATAGTATTCCTTTAGAAATCTCATACTGGCTTCCATTGCTTCCAAATTTATGTTATGCCACATTTACTTTCCCAATGCCTCCTTTTCTGAAAGCCTTTTTTTTTTTTCACATAAGCGGCAATCTGGATTGTTATTTTTTATCTCATATCTAATTATTGGGCAGAGCTTTTCACTGACCTTGTTAAGCTATAAATTTTATTTTCCTACAGTTTTCAACACATTGTAACATTTTGTCTAGCACTCTTCACCAGTATTATTGAAAGTCTTTTAAAGACGAGCTCAAGAGATGCTTTATCTAATTAGCTATGGATTCCAAATTTTTCTTGGCTTTCAACTTAGTCTTCCTTTTTTTGTTTTCCAACTTCACCTTTAGCTCTGACTATATTTTGTCTTCCTTGTTGTGACCTAGACCTTTGAACTAATTCTTCAGTGTGCTCCTTGTATTTGGGTTTTGAACTTGGTTATAAACAATGTGACATCCTTATTTCAGTTCTGATTATTCCCATTGATTAAATATTGTTTCTGTGGTGGCTTCTTACATTACTGCTTATATTTAGGTGTCAACTAAGTTATACTATCATCCCAAATATTTTTGGTACTTTAAAATTAAATATTTCAAATATATGTGACATGTGAAATCACTTATTTTGATATTGTTCATCTCAATGAAAAGTTCATCAGTCAAGAGGTATTTACTGTGCTCAACAAATGAAGTGGGGGAGATGGGTGTTTATAGGCATTATTTTATAAATAAAATTGCATTCTTAATTTTCTCTTCTCATCCACCTCTATATAATAATATCTCAAAGAATATTTTAGAATCTATTGACAGACGAAGCCTAGCTATTGCCCTTTGATTTTTAAAAAAGATTTATTTTGTATTTATTTCTTCCCCCATTGTTTTGTACTCGCTGTCTGCCCTCTGTGTCTGCTTGTTGTATACTTGTCTTCTTTTTTCTTTAGGAGGAACTAGGAACTGAATCTGGGACCTCCCATGTGGGAGGGAGGCACCCAATGACTTGAGCCACCTCTGTTTCTCGCTTGTTGTGTCTCTCATTGTTTCCTCGTTGTGTCTCTTCATTGCATCATCTTGTTGTGTCAGCTGGCCGCACCAGCCATTGCATGAGCTCGCAGCCATTCTTCCCTTCTTTAGGAATCTGGGACCTTCCAATGTGGTAAGTGGGCATGCAACTGCTTGAGCCACACCCACTTCCCGCCCTTTGTTTTTGTCCCTTGTTTCACCTCTCTTTTTATCCACTTTGGATAGGATGATTCATTGAAAATTGGATTATTTCTTTAATTTTTAATACTGTCTTTTAGTCTGTGCTTAATTTTTCTGTCTTGTCTCCTGTCATTGCTCAGATACAGCTCTTAGAGCCTTTGTCCCTCTATAAAATGCCACCAAGTATGCTAATAATATCATCTTTAGGAAAACTGACAGAATTCTAGACCAAAAAATAAATTTCAAAGAAGTCTTTCTATTATTATGGGTGGATGCTCGTAGGTATGCAAAAGAATGAAGGATGGATACTTTAAAAGCTGTTTGAATTTTTATAACATTAATTAAGGAAATTAAGTTTTAAGTGGTAATGCCAAAAACTTATTTAAACTTGTGTTTTAGCCAATGAAGAAAGAAGGATACAATTAAATGCATAGTGTTTTGTTAAAATTAAATCATCTCAGAAATCCTAAGCATATGAAAAATGTCAAATAGGCACTCATCTCAAACAGCATGTTAACATATCTTTGTGTGAATGAGTAGTGAGTGATGACGCCACAGTGTGCCAACACCTCAGTACATTTGCCAGGGTTCAGTGTATGAGCCGGAAATGAAAGTTCATTCGCCTGAGTTAGCTCTATATTCCAGTGGGTTCATCTATAAGAAAATGAATCACATTATTCTAACCCAAAGGCCAATGCCTGTTTCCTAATATCTCATTTGATTAACTGCATTCAATATAAGCTTCAGGTAGAGCACAGTTTCCAAGTAGACAAGCTGTGGAAGACAACTGTGTTTTCCCTTATTTCCAAGTCCTTGATGGTGGTGGAGAGAAGACTCTCACTTTACTTATTTTCTAGTATTTAAATTAGTACATTTAACAAATTAGCACTCAAAAGTATGTGAAATAATTATAGCAAAAACAATATCTAGAAATTCAATAATATGCTAAAACTACATATAAGAAATGAATTGTTGAAGTATATACTAAATTATCTGTTGCATTTATCAGCTTTTCACACTGTCAAAATTATTAATATTTGAAAGCAATATTGTATGCTAAAATGACTCCTAGTTAGGAAATTATTATTTTTTTAATTTTAATTGGATGACTACTGACAATTGTATTAGTCAGCCAAAGGGGTGCTGATGCAAAGTACCAGAAATCTGTTGGCTTTTATAAAGGATATTTTTAGGGGGTGGAAGCTTACAGTTACAAGACCCGAAAGAGTCCAATACAAAATACCATAAGAGGTAATTTCTCACCAAAGTCAGCTGCCACGTGTTGAAGGAAGATGATGGGTGATCTCTGCCTGTTCTCTGCTTGCTTCTTCCTCTTAAGTTTCCATGGACCCAGTTTCTTCTGATCTCAGCCTGTAGGCTGGCATAGGGCTCGTCTCTCAGGGCTTCCTGTATCATTCTGGCATAGTGCTTATTTCTTTCCAGGCTTCTCAGCTGCTAGGCTGCTCAGCTGCAAACTATCAGGCAAATGGCTCATCTCTCCCCAGGGCTTCAGGATCAAAACTGACAAAGTTCTCTCCTCTCCATGTCTATGGAGCTCTCTCTCTTCCCGTGTGACTTCTTGAGAGAGTGTCCTTTTATATCAGCCCACCAAGGGACAGGAACTCAATAGTGAGTCATGCCCTAGTGGTGTGGTGGAACCAAAGCCCAATCTTTTAAGAAGGAAATTTAAAACCTTTGGATTTAATAAAATCAAAAGTTATCACACCCAGAGGAACAGATCGGTTTACAAACATAATTTTTCTCTTTTTTGGTGAGATTCATAAATAACCTCAAAGTGCCACAACAATTAATTTGGGTAACTGCATAAACTGTCACTTGGATTAGGATGAAAATAAATGATAAATAGATCTTTTTTAGGAACAATGAAATTACTGAAGTTACTAAGCAAAAAAGCAACAAAAAATGAAGGTTGTCTGTATTAATAGGCTTAATATTTAGAACAAGATTTCCCTGTATATTTTACAGTATTTAATAAGATGGTTGTATTTATCCTTAATATATAATTAATTAAATAATTAAATATTATCTTTATCTCCATTTTCCTATATCAGCAATGATAGGCAACAACATAATAATCCCCAGATATTTACAAATAAACATCTTCTGAGATTATTCTTATCTATCATATGATGGTGTCAATAGTGTACCATTTAAACATGTTTATGGTATCCATTATTTATAATATCATGATGGGTTTGATAATTTGAGAAAAATATAAACATGTAATCATACATTTTAAAATTCAATTTAAAATACATCTTAAATACTTAGAAAATAGATATAGGCATGTTAATATTGAAGATCAATATAGAGGTTTTAAAAAGATTCTTCAGATATAATCTATACTTGCTCAGACAATCAAATTGTAAAATGCTACTTCAATTTATTTATTGCATTATGGCCATGGTTATCTGCAACAGTAGTCCTTAAATTTACAGAATAAAATTCAAATAGTACTGCATTCTCATATGAATGTATAGTTGGCATATGTGCCAGGTTAGATAGTGGTTATATGCAAGACAAATACGAACACACAGAAGGCAGCCTTCTTTTGGTTTTGATAGCTGCCTTAGTATTAGGAAAATGTAACATTGTATAATTAGTAGAAAGTCTCTTTTATAAATGGGTAAAATATAAAATGTATAATTGGCTCAAACGTCTGCATTTTTTTTTTCAGTAGGCCATGCAAGATTGCACTAAATGTAAGATATAAAAAAGCTTTTGAGATGGAAAACATTTCAATGCATCTTAAGTTAGAGGTTGGAAACATTTTAGCTTTAAGAAACCAATGCCATTTTCACCAGTAAATTTCTTTATAAAATGTAAATGATTATATTGCACTTGCACGAGCCCATGACAATCTAAAGTGAATGGTGAGAAATGTTTTCCTATTTCCAAGTGCTCTTCTCTAAATAACACTTGCAGCTAAGGTTTCATCTGATTAACTAACACCTTATACACATTTACAAGATGCCAAATTAAGCAGTCCAAATATTTAAAAAAGTATATTAAGGTATAACATGTTGAAAACGGAACTAAAGAAACTCCGTTTTAGACTAGTTTGAGCCCTTCGCTTGAATTATCCCACAAGTTGTAGAAGTATAATCCTGGCTGTTGTCTATGTGAAGAACTTTATATATACCAATTTGACCTCGGACTCAAAGCTTTTTGATTAATTGTTTAATCAGACTTTCATATCATCTTAGAGATGGACTTATGTGATTCTAAAGAATCTTCAGTCGTCTCATTTCTCTCCTAACCCTGTCAAAATCTCTGTGCTTACTTCTCATCTAAACCATATGTCATTACCCTGAAAAAACGCTCTCAGGCTCCTACTAATAAAACAGTTTTTTTTGGGGGGGAAGAGGGGGGTATTTAGTATCTTGTTTGCATGAAATTGTTTCCTTACACATAGATTCACATCTGCTCTCTCCCAATAGCCACTCAAGTACCCATGAAGAGCAGTGTGGTGAGAAATGATCAATGCTGGTCTAATATTATTTAACGTATTATAAAATACAATACTGCTGAAAGGCCTAAATGAGCATCTCCCAAAAATCATCTTTGGAACCTGAGTGATGCTCTCAAGAGTCATAACTATTAACAGCCAACTCTTAATGGGGATTTCCTATGTAAGATACTATTTTAAATCATGAACATACTAATTCATTTTTAGTTTTCATTAGACCCCATCAGGTAATTGGTTTCTTGTTTTGGTTTTATCTGTTTTATTTTTCTTCCCTTAACACTAGATGGAAAAATTGAGAAACATAGAGGTTAAACAATTTGCACAATGTCACATATCTAAACAACAGCTGAGCTGAGTTATGTCACCAGGTCTTATTCACTCCTCTAAAGTACCTGTATAGAGGCTCTGTGATCAAATAAATTACGGAACGCTGCATCTATGTGATTCTTTCTTGAAAACTCACAGTACCTTTTTTAAAAGTTCTAGAAAATCTAAGAATATTTCCCAAACATATTTGTCTCACAATTTTTTAATGAAGCATCTATTAATATTTTATAGAACTAATGTGGCCTAAAAATAACATTTGAAAACAAATCTCTGTAACATCTATTGAATTTCTAGCTACAATGCCATTTTATGTACTTTAATATAAAATAAGGCGTTCTGGGATTCTGGGAGGGAAATATTCCTTGTAAATATTTATATTATCTTCAAATATATCCCTGGAATTATTGTCAATTACTACTTCAATATTTAACCTACTAGTTAGAAAAATTCTTAGAGTAGTAGTAGAAGTAATTTTAGGAACAATGATTCTTGGAACACGACTTTTTTCAGTGATGTACACCTGAGAGCCAACTGTAAATATTTATTTTATGCAAATTTTGTGTTTCTATATAATTCCTAAGATAAATATTAGATGCTAATATTTATCTTATTGATGCTAACACTTGATGCTAATACCTTGTGCATAATGTTAAATCTTTAGATGAATTGTTGTATATGAAATCTGCTGATTTCCCACAGAACCATGGCATCTCATTACGGTATTGTGTTTTCAATGGTTTGATAGATTTAGCTATGATTAATGACATAATTTTATTTTGTGCAAGCCCTGTCTTGATTTGAACAGCAAGTAGAATTTTTGGTAAATATTTCACTTGTCATTTCATTTCTATGCTTTCAGACATATTGTTCACTATGCAAAATTCATTCCTTTCACAGTAGAGTCATTTGAAGATTAATTCTGTAGGTTGTTTCACTGAAAGCTGAGTGAGGAAAATTTAGATTCAATTGTAGTGTATATAGAAAGTCCATTAAAATGCTGTCACCATGTACAAGTCATTCAATAATTCAAATGCTTAGCATTTACATGAAAGGAAAACATATTTAAAACCTCATTATAAAATAATGTTATGGTTTGATTATCTTGTAAAAAAGAGCCTCATATTGTTTGTATATTTTTAAGCCTCTCCTCCTTTGACTTCAGTGAAATTGTTATTGTTCAATCCTCCTGTGGGTGCTGTGGTTGCTCCTTCTTTGAATATTCTTGTTCCTCTTTCTATTCTTTTCCACAAATAAAATTTTCCCCAAGATATTGCACACAACTCTCATTCCTTCTATTTTTATTCCCTTTTTACTACCTATCTTTAAAAATGAGACTGGTGGTGGTGGTCTTCAGAGTTCCCAGAGGATTTTGATGATTAGAGGAGAAAATTTATGTGAAGTGGTTGGAAAAGGGCTGACAGGTAGTAAATGTTCCATGTCCTCAAAATTGTGTTGCATTTTTTTGCTCATGTGTTTTTTTTGTTGTTGTTGATTGCAGTATCTTAATCACCTTCTTTATATCAAGGAGTTTATATAAATTCTTATTTTCTTGTTATATTATATAAATTATATGTTGATTAGATATTATTATTATTGGTTATATAAATCAATTCCAGATACAAAGCTATGAAGTAAATATTGTCTTTCTCACTGAGACTTAAAGAAAGGTACCCAAGGTCACATTGTTAGTAAGTTGCAGAGTTAGAAGTCATGATCTATTTCTATCTAGCGACCAAGCCTAGCTTTGTAGAAAATGAAAATATTTACCACACACACTACCAAATTTATGTCTCTGGTCAGGAACTTTCTCTCATATCCTAGTCCCAAATTTCCAAATTCCTTTTAGACATCTCTGTAGCTTTCGTTCTCAGCAATGCAAAGTCAATATTTCCAAAACTGTTCTTCTACAGCATTCTTTGTTCAACCCTTGACTTCTCAAATTCTCTGATGGTTTTATGATAATCCTATTTATTTTGGATGCAGAAGCTTGAAATATTCATAATACCATAACAGCAACAATAGTAATTATTAATTTTATTGATTACTTTATATGTGCCAAATTCTTCATATGCATTATGTTATTTTTCTTGCAAAACCAACATGATTTAGGTTTTAATATTAACCCCATTTATGAATGTGGTTACTGAGATTTATATAGCCTAATTAACTTGACCAAGTTCACTCAACTTGTAAACAATGACATCTTGTCTCAATCCTAGGTAGACTGACTCTAGAGCTTGATAAGCAAGGACCAAAATATTTGACTTTAATGTTTTCACTTTGCTAGTGTATACTAATTTATTATTATTACTATTTCATGCCCACATTCAATCATTTAAATTTCCTATTAGCTCTTTCTCTAAAAGCTGTATCACTTGGGATCGTTTCTTCTCTCTTACACTGCCAAAAACATTTCCTCATTTCTATATATATAAATATATAGAAAATTGCTATTGCCTAATCTTACCAATTCTGTTTTATTTACATTCAGTTCCTTATTTTTTGTTGTTGTTGTTGTTGCTGGCTCACTACTTCTATTTTTTATAATATATATATTTTTTAATTTTTTTAAAAAAGGTATTTAGATTACATAAATGTTACATAAAAATATAAGAGATTCCCATATGTCCCCCTCCCTATACCTCCCACATTTTCCCATATTAACAGCATGTTTCATTAGAGTGGTACATTCGTTATAATTGATGAAAACATTTTGGAACATTGCCACTAAGCTTGGAATATAGCTTTCATTGTAGTTTACACTCTCTCCTGCATATTTTTGTTGGTTATGACAGATACATTCAATTCTTTTTGTCACCCTTTCTTCTACTTAGTAAACTCCAATGCATACATTCCTTTTTCCTTTTTACATTTTTATCTCTTTTACTCCTCCCTAAAATTAGGCTTCTGATTTAACTACCTCTCATTCCCAGCTTAATTTATTCAGCATGATTGAACACTTCAAGTGCTCATTTGCTTATATCCTCTAATCTCATATCTTATTGCTCATACTGTCCACCAATAGCAAACTCTACCCAAGGGCAATACAAGTTTCTGCTACCTCTGTCTACAGCCAAATGAATGTTCAGTCAGAACAAGTGTCTGCAAACTATGACCTATGGGCTAAATACAGCCCACTGTCTCTTTTTGTAAATAAATTGTTAGAACTTAGCTACATCCATTCATTTATGTATAGCTATGGCTGCTTTCACATTAAAACAGCAGAATTGAATAGTTCTTATAGAGACTTATTACCTGAAAATCCTCAAATATTTATTATTTTACCTTTTCAGAAAATATGGCAGACCCCTGAATGTAACATACCATAAGGCTTACAAAACAATGCCCTTATAATTTCAGCCACAGCCTGAACCTCAGTTATGCCCGGCAATGCTTTACCTTTCACTGGCCATCTCTATCTTCATCCTCCACAGAGAGCATTTCAAATGTTCTTCTTGTTCCTCAGACACTCTAAGAAATCGGCCTTAAATCAACGTGCAAAGCAAAATCTGTCATCATCAACTTCACGTTCTGATTAGCTCCTCTCATATCCCTCTAACCTAAGCACATTTTTTCTACCTATCTGCAGGCTGACATTCCTTTTAGGTTGTTTATATACTTTACTCAAAAGCCTATTCATTCATTAACTTTAACCTCTTTAAAATCCCTTAAGAAACATAACAAACAAATGTATTAATATGTCTAATATGGTTTACATTTAAAAAGTAGAACTCCCTTGAAATCATGTCTCCTTTGACTACTAAACTTTCCCCCAGTCACAGCCATTTTCCATTGTCTCTACTGCCTTTATCCAACTCAGACATTAATCAATTACAATTTGGGCTCTACGTCTACCTTCCCAAAACATTTCTAAGGTCATTAATGCTTATTGCTATCCCTGACAACCATTTTCTGTATTCTTACTTAGAATATCTGTCCTTCACAGTTGAACATTTTTCTTTTTGAAGCATTCATCTCTTGAATTGCCACAGACCACACACTTCATTTCTTGTTTCCTTCCAGGCCTTTTGGCCCTTCTTTGAGTGCTTAATGGACGATATCAGTAGGAGTGGAACAGGGGTTAGGTCAGTGGGCATATACACAAACATACTCCATGCAAATATTTTCCATAACTAAATGGTAAGACTGTGTATCTAAGCTCTACTAATGCTTAGTGTATGACATGAGTAGATCTCTTAACTTCTCTTTGACTTGGTTTTCTTATCTGTAAGATGATATTTAATTATACCTACCTCTTAGGGTTTTAGGAGCTTAAATGAGTTAATGTGTATAAAGTGCTACAACAGTGCTTGACACATAGTAATTTTATGTACTATAAGGGATATATGTGGATGGTCTCTGAAGCATCTTTTGACCACCTCTGGATCACTACTTTATATCACTTTTTAATAGTGATAATGCACTTATGTGAATTTTTAGCCCACATTTATTACCTAAATGAAATATCTCACCTTCAATTGAATTCTTTAAATGTTTGCTTAGATGCCTCAAACTCAACTTGTCCAAGCTTGAATTTATCATTTGCTTCTAGAAGCCTGGTCCACCATTCTATCAATCACCCAATTGCCTAAGCCAGGACCTAGGTGTCATTCTTGACTTTTTTTTTTTTTTTCATAACCATACTATTGCCAAACCCTGGAACTTTTACACTCCAAATATCTCTAAGATGCATACCTTTTTATACACCCCTACAACCAATCTTCTTACCTCCATGACAAATGATTCAGCAGCTTTCTAACTAAATTTTGTTTCTCCAGTCTTGTAATCTTGCCTCACTGAAGTGATTTTTCCAAAACACAAATGTAATCAGACCATTTCTTTGTTGAAGACCTCTCAAAGGTTTACTATTGCTTTCCTAGTTCAGAGCCATTGGAACATATTCTTTAAGTTGGTACACACAATTTATTAGGGGTGCTCTCAAAATGAAGGAATAAGAGTTGACAGGCAAACGATTTGAACTGTGATTCAAAGGCTTCAGCTAAACCTATAGGAAGCTTCTGAAATAGGACTGCCAGAATTGTCTTGCCTTTAGGCAAGGGTTGGACTTTTTATATCAATATGTTGCTCTTACTAGTCATTAAATGCTGCTTGCCCACAGGGAAGAACTGTGCCAATGAGTGAGGTGGCTCTCAGTCTGAAGGCCATTTGTAAATTGGGAGTCAGCTGAGAAAACAGTTATCAATTATCCCAAGAGCTGAAGAAATGCATGCCCCAGGCCTGAATGGGGATCTTATTGTCTCACTACATCATTTCCTACAATTGGCTTTTAGGTACTGTGCAAAATATTAAATGTTTTAGAAGTCCCTTTATATTTGCCTACACTTCTCTAGTTTCATCATCTCCTTTCCTCATTGCACAATTAACCTTTGGCTCTATTAAGAAACTGAATTCAAGTTTTGAAATTTACATTAGCCACACCTTCCCCAAATCCTCCATCTACACCAGTCAACAAATCCTCATTAAATTACCATTAATTCTTATTTAAAAGGTTGCTAAAAACCCACCCTTACATTTTAGAAGTATTGAATAAATAAGGAAGCTATGACAATTATTTTTCATTTGAATCAAAAGGCTTATTCAGAAAATATTTAATCATGTGGGAGACTGCTCAATATATATTTTCACACATACTTTTTTGAAAAGTTTGAAAGTACAATGGATTTGAAATAGTTCAATAGTGGAGAAAACAAGAATATGTAAATAATTCAGCAAACATCTGTGGTAGGCAGAAAAATGTCCCCCTGCAAAGATGTCCACACCCCAATCCCTGGAATCTGAAAACGTGTTATATAACACGTGGTAGAAGGGAATTTGCAGATACTGTTAGAGACCTAAGACAAGGAGAATATCCTGCATCACATGGGTGAGGTCAATGCACTCACAAGAGTCCTTAATAGGAGAAAACTTATCTGGCTGAAGTCAGAGAGGGAAGGAGGGGAAGTCAGAGAGATTTGAAGTGTGAGAAGGATCCAGCCTGCTATTATTCATTCTGATATGTAAGGGTCCACAAGCAGGAACTAGACAGAGGCCTCTAAGAGCTAAGGGGAGGCCCCCAGCTGACAGTCATCAAGGAAACAGGGGCTTAATCCTCCCACCACAGGAAATGAATTTGGACAACAACCTGAATGAACTTGGAATTGGATTAATTCCCAGGGACTCTGAAAGGGGACACAGTGCTGCCAACACCTTGATCTCAGCCTTGTGAAACTCCAAGCAGAGGACTCAGCTGAGCCATATTGTACTCAGACCTCTGACTTAGAGAAGCTGTGATAATAAAATTGAGTTAAATTTGAGTTGAAAACCAATAAGTTAGTGATAATATGTCAGCAGCTGGAAACTAATAATCATATCATTAGTTCATTTCCTATGTAAATTATTAATTAACTCCTTCACATACAGGAGATCCATCTGTTTATGTGTACTTGAAGTAATGGAAAACAGTGCTCTTCATTACCATGAAAGTTTATTATTTGAAATTTGACTACTATGATGAGCTAGTAACAGAATTTTGATCATCAATATTTTGGACACTCGTAGATATTAAAAGATCATACTGATTATATATTATTTGCCTACAAGAAGTGGCAGCCTATTAAATGCTAATGTTTTATTTATATGAAATCTTTTAAAATAGATTTCAAGTATGAATCTGTAACATATTATGCAGAAAGTTTAATTTTACCCAGTTAATCAATCAAGAAGCTAGGAATAAACACTGAGCACTACCATGTACAGAAATAGAAGTTCAAGTAATTTTTGAAACGTTTTATAGCGAAGTCATATAGTAATCTTTTGAACACTGCAGTGAATTATTTGAATTTGTAAACTAAAAAGTTTCAATTATACTAGCTTCAAGGATATCAAGAAAGCTCAGAGCTTCATACATGTGTTTTATACCTTAATTTTCTCTTTTGCTATGTAAATTCTTACCATAACAATAAAAAAAGTAACTTTAGAAAGTAAATTATTAAGTTTCAAAAATTATTTTCAACTCTTAATGAGGGTCCAGGAAGTGATCCTTATACAAAATAAGACTATAGGAGAGGGAAATTATAGCCCTCAAGAAAGATGTTATGTAAATAATATATATTTTCAAGATTTTTTCACAATATAAATTCAGCTCAGCTATCTTCAAGTGTTAATGTACAAGTAGCATCTTTCTCTTCAATAATGCCATGAATTTCATTAGTGATGGCACCGAATGATTGCTTTTAATCTTCCCATCTGCATATGACTGCTTCCTCTCTTGTATTCTTTTTCTCCTATTTCTAGCAGAAGTTATACATGATAATTGAAGACACTCTGGAAGATACATGAGCCATAACACTTGCCAACTTTTTAAATTTTACATAAAACACAGCAGAGAATCCTGGCTATTATCCTAATAATACAGATAATTCATGCCTTGCATTTTATTTGATGAGACATACAGAAAAAGTGAGGCTTCTCATATTATGTCTTTTTACCCAACTAGAAGAATGGATATGGGAGTAGAGCAAAGTGTGAGTTGCATATCACTTATCTTGAGCACGATGCTTATTTCATCATTTAACAGTGTTCTCTGGGTTGGAAAATTATTAGTGTGCTAATTGTATTAGATTGAGACTAATATTACTGATATAGCTATAACCACACACACAGAGTACCTTTAAATTGACTGGTTAGAGATACTTAGACCAGAGTGACTGTAATGAAAGTCCCCTAACTGATTATTTTGGGGAACAGTTAATTTTCTTCCATTTCATAACAAATGACTACATCGATCTTAGCCACATTATAGAAACAATATAGTCATGATGTGATTGCATATTATATATATATATATATATATATATATATAGAGAGAGAGAGAGAGAGAGAGAGAGAGAATATACTGAGGGTGAACCCAAATAATCTTCTTTGCATGTAAAGAATAGTACATCATCAAAATGTTTTTAAAGTATATACAGATGTGACACTTATTGATGGCTGCATGATTTTACTCCACTGCTGGGATTGAGTATCATCATAAAGTAAGATTCTATCATTGAATACTGTGCAAAAAAAGAGAACTACATCTGTAAAGAATATCATATCCTACAGTTTATTTGCTGAGGAAAAGGAACCATATTAGTACTAGAGGCACAACAGGAATCTCTTTTTAATCTGTCCTTCATACATTTCGATGACAGCTCATCAGGTGTTCAAAAAACTTGATGGAATACCTGGTATGTGGAGATACTTCTCAAACACCTTTTTTTACTATAGATACTGCATTAACTAAGATACTTTATAAATATTTATATGTAACAGTGAAAAATGGTATATTCAACCAGAGTTTCACAAGAATGTATCAGACATATTGAAAATTCTGATATAGTAACTTTAAAGCTGAAAAATCTGCTGGATAAGAGGTTTTAAATCTGTGATCTAGAACATCTGTAAAGAGGAGAAGATTTTACTTTCCCTTTAGGAATTTACTGTGATAAAACAGAAGGATCTCTTGATATTGAGGAAATGATTCTCTCTCATATTTCTCCAAGGAGATTTTCCTCAAAAGAAAATGTCAGATCCCAGGAAAACATGAAGCCGAGAAAGATTTGTCAGCTCTCTTTCATTTCTACATGATTTAAAGGTTCATGGAGTGAATAAACAAACTAAATGAAGCCCCCTACAATTTGCCAAGCTTTATACTGGATATTAAGGATAAAAATATTAAAAATGAAGAATAATGTATTTCATATAGGGAATATATACTTTAATTTGTGCGTCATTTCTGACCTTCTAGACCACACTCACCTCAAAAGTGCATGAAAACAAAAATACAAGCATTACGATATTAAAAGCAGTTTCATTAACCTGAGACTGCAAAAATGCTACTTGCTTTATTTTTCATCTTAATAATTGACAAGTGTAGCACTTTTCACTACCTAATACCATTTCCTGCAGCTGCTTAATGAAAGATATCCACGGTCATTTATCTTTAATTTCTAGAAGTTCTCAGTATTTCCCAACACCTGTCTAAGAAAACTAAAATTAATATATTCACATAGACTATTATAAACTTGTCAACTTCTTAAAATATGCCCCAAATATATTTTACAATAGTGACCCATTATGCTATATTTTCAGGAATTATATGGGCTTCTTATAAAAAACAATTAAAATGTTTGTTTATATTAAAGATATATACACTACATGTGAAAACAGCTAGTATAGTTCGGGTTGATGTCATTTATTGTTTACAGTTTTTAAAAAGTTAAATAATTAATTTTTAATTGTGGTAAAATACATACAATATTTTTAAAGTAATAATTTTTCATGACATTCACATATCACTGAACTTAATAGAAATGAAATTCTTAAATTCCAATCATTGTTTCAGTCGATTCATTCCTCAAGGTTGCAGCCCATCAAAATTTAAATTAAGAGTTAGCATTACTTACAAGGTAAAGAAATCAGGGCAATTCTGCCTCAATTGAGAAAATAAAAAGATAGTCTTTGTATACTCATTCCCATCTGCCAGCTTGAGGAAGATTTTTCTCTTTTTAAAGATTCCTTTAAAATTTACATTTAGTCTACCTAAAGGCTCTGAAATGCTCTTTGACATAAATATTGAAAGGTGAAAATTGGCCAGACCATGAGGGGGAAAGCTGATGACAGTTGCATTTGATGTAATTCTTGCCCTCTGATGAAAAAAATAAATGTCATATTGAAAAGTTTTCTTATTCTCACCTTTCTGAGGTGCTTCTCTATAGTTTGGGCTAGTTTTGTGGATTATGTACGTAATAAAATTCATCATTAGAGAAAAATATTATTTGGGTTTTTGAACCATATACTTAAAAATATCAGATACAATTTTTGTGACTTTCCAACAACATCTGGAAATTAGGCTTAGAATCAAACAAGAAGAGTGAAGATGTGAAAGGGATTTTATTTCAATATGCAGAAAAGTATAATTAGTGCTTTAAGACACAACACCACTATTTAAAAAATTAATTAGCCAAGTCTAATCTTAGCTCATCTATGGCATTCTATTTACATCCGCATAATATGGCAATCTAAATTTGAACAGATGTTCTGAATGTTATGTCAATATTTGAATTGCTTTTATGGATATGAATCAATATTACTTTGTAAAATTCTTGTTTCAAGAGGATTTAATGATGAGACAGTGGTTAAATACACTCTGTAGTTTAAGTGCCTAATTTCATAAGCCATATCCAGCATCCACCAAATCACTTTTGGAAATGTACCCAACCCATCGCCACAGTTTACTCATCCATGAAAAACAGGCCTTAGTAACCTCACACAGTTGTAAGGATAATTAAAAGTGTTAATTCTTAGTTTTGTACCCTGAAATATAGAAATCACTCAATTACTATTGGTTGTTATTAAAACTTACAGTAGGTGTTGATTTCCTGTTTCCTTTTGGGGGTCAGAAAATTCATGCATTGTACTAAATATATAAACTATGTGAACAAGATTTTAAGTGGAGGATTGGGATAGGTTTTGAAGTAATTTGAGTCAAAAATCTCTGTGCTTCTACTATCAAAATAGTTCAGGCAAGTTTTTTCATGTATTTTGCCTTTGTAAGTAGGATCATTATCAGAACACCATAAAGGAATATTATCAAGCTTAATTAATATCTAACCCAAAACGGACGCGAGTGTCAATATTTTATTAGATATCTCATACTTCATTCTTCACTATTTATGAGATATATTCTGTTTACATTAAAAGGAGAATCTAGCATTTTTTAGAGATCAACTCTGCCATAAACTCTGTTCTTCATATACACTATATTTTAATCATTTCAAAATATGCCTGAGCCCGGTTTTGATATCACTATATTAAATAAGAATACTGAGCCACAGAAAGACTCTGTGACTTACCCACATTTACAAAGGTAGTGTGCATTACAATTAGGTTCTACATGGAAGTACTTTTAACTCTGAATAGACTACAGGACTTTTAGTATTGAAAGAGTCATTTAATAATTTATGGTCTCAATCCCAATACTAAGCTAAGGTTCACCATTTGGCCTTTTATTGGAATTTTACCTAGTGATTTCAAAGCACATCATAATTTCCTTCAGTTCTTAGGTCTGTTTAACACACCCCCCACCCCCCATTTGTCTTTTCATTTTGCACAGTTAAATGTTCAAATCTTTTAATTGTTTCTTTATTATAC
Source organism: Cabassous unicinctus (assembly GCA_029593785.1). Lineage (NCBI taxonomy): Eukaryota > Metazoa > Chordata > Mammalia > Cingulata > Chlamyphoridae > Cabassous > Cabassous unicinctus. Next base: position 82,206 of record JAQZBX010000177.1, read on the forward strand.
CAGAATATAAAAATAAACCACTTGTGCCTTCAGTGTCTTTCTAGAAAGAAAGTTCTTGTGGAACAGGAGGCTGAGTAGAATTCATAAGCTAAAATTTCCTAATATTGATTGCTATTCTTTGACAGGATATTAAGTGGCAGAGACTCTTAGGCAAGCTACCTGAATTCAAATTCCAGAACTTACTTAAACATCTCTATGCCTCAATTTTCTCATCTGGAAACAATAATAACATTGGTCTCCTTAGGCAGTTTTGGATTACATAGGCTTATTTATATATATATTATATATATATATATTATATATATATATAAAGCACATAGAAAAGTATGTAATCCACAGTATGGAATTTATGAGTTTAACTTTGTTCTCATGATGGACAATAGGCTTTACACAATGGAAAATATTTTGCGTTGAGTTATATTAACTGATTAGATATGATGGACATAACCATCAAGGGTCAAGATGGAATTCAAATCTCAGCTAAAGATACTTAGTGCCTTTCTTTCATATTTTTTATTTCAATTGTAATATTCCTGGCTGTTTTATAATTGAAATACTTCCAACAGTGAAACATTTAAAAATGCCATATTAATGAAGCATCAAATAGGCCTGGCTACTTATGAGAAAAGTAATTTTTTATTCATGATTAGTGTTGTATTCATTAAAAATCTATTTGAAATCCTTTAATAAACACAGTACTTATAAAATAGCATAATGAATCCATCTTTTGGTTTTAAAACCCATTTTTTCTAATAGTGTTTCATGTACTTTATAATTGAAATATAAGCATTAAATTGAATCACTAGTTTGGCCAAGTATTTCAATTTTTATTTTTGGAATAAGCTTATCATTTCCATGCAAGAGTAGCTAATAGTGTCAGTGTGGCAAAGAGTAGTGTTTTAACTAATTAAAAAAAAATTAACATAATCACACTATTCTAGGAAATTAAGACCTGTAGTGAATATCATTAAGTAGTTCCCAGAATATTACAGTACCAATTTATAATAATTTTATTATGGATATGGACATTTAAACTATTTGAGTGAAATATAATGCTTAGTACACATCTTCAATATGCTTTTGTACAATGACCCTGTTAAATAGACAGGATAACATTTTTGTTAAGAAGAGAAACCAAAAAGCTGAGTCTACTCTTAGAAATTTTAAAGTTTCTAAAGTAAGTACATTAGAAATGAAGAGTCAGACTGATGAAAAGACAGAATGAATCATGTGTTTCTATTTAGACAATTCAGAAAGGAATGGTGAGTCACTTAAAGCTTTTGTGCAGGAAAAACAAACCTGAAAGTACTAATTTATGGAAAAATTAAGATAAATATGGAAGTTGAATTGAGATTTATAAAATTGAAAGCAAAGAGAATTGAGTTAGGCAGTTAGGAAATTAATAGTAGAATCAAGTAAGTGATGAAGGAGCCCTGAATTAACTTATTATTAGTGGGGAGGAGAAATGGTACAATAGTTATTAAGAAGGCAGTATGGATGAGAGCCAATATTGAGCATTTATCTCCCCACTCTTCCAAGACTCTAATAAATTGAGAGTAAAATAATAATCCCATATGCAGTTAGACCATTAGTGAATGGAATTTTAAATAAATTACTCAAACACAGAGAAAAGAAGAAATATGTTTCATTAATAAATGTTTTATGGTAAAATACCCAAGGGCAACCACAAAATAACAACAAAGCGCAAATAGCTTACAAAGTAGTACTGGGAAAAAGATATAAAAACAAGAAAAATATGCAAAAATAAAATAAACAACCAAAATATATCCAAAAGGGGAACATACAAAAATGAGACACAAGAATATTAAGTACAAAGTATAGTGATCAAAATAACTCCAAATGTATCAATCATCATAGTGAATATAAACAGACAAATCTTACCAATTAAAAGACAGTCAATTAAAATCAATTTTTATATGATGAAAATTTGTGTTCCAGTTAATACCTAAAATTACATATAAATAAGAGACTGGTGTTGTGATAAGGACATGTGAATGCTTAATAGAAAGTAAGAAGTATCAGAATTCACCATTTAAAATATGAAGCATGATAGAAGACAAAGATGTCATTGAAGATGAATCAATGAAGAAATTCTTCAATAAATAGGGCCAAATCATTAATAATTTCTATTGAATAAGGACATTGTCTTACTCGCTCCTTACTAAGAAGTTGATATATGGTGGATAACATGACTTAAATATCAAAGACAGAGGTTAACATTTAAATAAAAAATATGCTGGATATTTTTATGTTAGGGCAGAAAGGATTTATTAAAAAAAATGCTAAAAGCTATGTCATTGCAGAATGGCTGAGTCATTGGACTTCATTAAATTAAGAAATTTTATTCAAAATAAACACAAGTTCAAATAAAGATAAAATGTAGGAAAAATATTTACCACACTAATGAGTAGAAAAGAAATAGTACCTAGAATACATTAAGAATTCCTACCAATAAAGAAAAAAAGAAAAAAGAAAATTATAGATAATGAACTATGTGAGACATACTGCAAAGGACATTAAAAATTATGAGTAAACTTACAAAGATGCTCAAACTCTTAACAGTTTTAGTATGGATTACAAAGGTATTGCATGCCTTATTAGAAATCAGAGATTCATCAGTGTTAAATCCTTTTCTAGATTCGGAGGGAGTAAGGACCTAAAGGGTGATGTTGTTTGGAGCTATGTACCCCAGAAAAAACATGCTTTTAGCCTGAATCCACTCCTGTAAGGGTGAACTCATTGCAAATAAAACCTTTTGATGAAGTTACTTCAGTTATGGTATAGCCCAACCTAATCAAGATGGGTCTTAATCCTATTACTGAAGTCCTTTATAAATCCTCTATAGGGACTACCACTGTGGGAGTAGCCAGAAGCTGAAATCAAGAAGAGAAGGGAGAGGCCTGGAGAGGCTGTCATATGTATTGCCATGTGACAGAAAAGCCAAAGTCCAAAGATGACTGGCAGCTAATTCCAGAATGCCAGTTTTGGAGGAGAAAGCAGAGAAAATTAAATTTTAAAATTCCAAGGTGGATGTATAAACTGATACAGCTATGTTGACAAGCAAGTTGGCATTTTTTATACCATTGAATGAGAGCAAAAATGCTACCTGAGCAATTCTACTCTTAGGTAGCTATGCTAAAATACTCTTGTACAAAATCTCCAGGAGATATATAAAAAAAATATTCACAAGAGTGCTTTTTTGTATATTTTTATTACAGAAGTTGTTAACTTACAAAACAATCATGGACATGTGTAGAATTCCCATACAACAATCTTTCACCAGCACACCACACCGTTGTAGAACATTTGTTACAGATTATGATGATCTCACAAGAGTGTTTTTTAATAGCAATATCTGAATACTGCTGAAATGTCTGTAACACCATTATGAACAAATAAGTTTTGATATTATATTCCCACAAATGAATATGAGGGAAATAAGACTACATGCCCTAGCATGGATGAATCTTAGAAACAAAATAATTTTTGTGGAAAAAAGCAAGTTTTTGAAGAATATATACACTAAGAAGCTTTTTTGATTGAGATAAAAACTAAGCAAAATTGAACAATATATGGTTTAGGAATAAATGTACATATGGAAAACTATTTTTAGGAAAAACAAGGAAGATAAACATAAAATTCAGGATGGTGTAATGTGGATTGTAGGTAACATTTAAAGGTAAATCAAACAATATTGTTAATGTTTTAGATGTTCTAGCTTTATAAGTAGGATGATGTTCATCTCATTACTATGTCTTATTATATAAATACTTAACATAAATAATGAAAACTTAGCTAAGGATCAAGTAAACTAAAAAATTGACATATAATTATAGTTTTATATGATTAAAACTATAATCAATGTGACTTACTATTCATAAAACATACTGTAGCAGTTTGATATTATTTAGGAATTCCAAAAAATATATAGATTATGTTTGCAAACTGGTTTTTTCCTCTGGGCTTGATAACCCCTTGATTGTATTACATTCAACTGAGACATCTGATTAAATTATGTTAAGATTAGGACTTTGATTCAACTACATCATTAAAGTGAGACTCAGCATTGAGTCCCAGCCTGCTTGGTGGGCTGATAAAACAGACTTTCACATGGAAGCAGATAAAAAGAGAAGAAGAACACAGAGGAAGAGAGACAGCTCATTAGACATGGCAGAACCAGTAGATCTTGTTAAGAGAACAGAGCAACTGAACCCAGAAAGAATCATAATATTTCAATCATATTGAAGATCTCTTTCTATGAGACGTTAGGAAAGAGAAATTATACAGCATGTTTTTAATCTAAATAAAAACATATGAATTTCAGATATTTAGGGCTGCAGGCAACAGGATACATTTTTAAGGTTTTTTTGGTGAGAAGTTTGGACATTAAAGTGAGATATTTAATAAATAACTGAATTGGGATTTCTAAATCAGGTTCCCATATATTCTCTTGGAGAGTAAGAGTTGATGGCCAAGGGACGTTTAATTATGCCATACATGAGTTTGCATGACTTTGCTTATGAGAAGCACTGGATGTCTCATCTACTTGCGTCTGCCTTCCAAAGAAAAGAAAACATTTACTTTTTAACTTTGTAAAGTAGAAGCAAGAAAGCCCTTTTCAATCAATATTAAGTAAAATATGGAATGGAACTCTATATACTTGCACTAAAATGAAAAACTATGTGTTTTTAAATCCCTATTAAGACAGTTGAAATTTGTTCCCTACCCAGACTCCTTGGTCAGCACAAATTCATAATCTTAAAACAGAAAATAAAATAATTTTTTTGAAGAATGGAGCAATTCTAAAATTCCTTGTGAAATATTTTCAGTGTTAATTGTAGTTTGAGATCTATATGTTAATGAAGGCATGTGTAATTTGGGGGATAATTGTGGGATGAGAAGACATGATGACTGCTATAACATGAATTGTGTTGTAATATTTTAACATATATTATGAAATAAAGCTCAAGAAAGGAGGTGAATTTGTGGGTTTTTAATTTGGAAACAAAAAATTTTTGGTCTTCAATATTACAGTTTGAATCCATCCACAATAATTATGAAGTTAAAGCATGATTTTGAAAAAAAAATAATGGAAAGAAGAAAAAGAAAAGAAAGAAAACTGAGTAAATACATATAAACAAATGACAGCTTTGTCTTCATTGCTAAAATAAAATAGATGAATACACATATTAGTTCTAAACTCAAAAAATGAGCTGGGGTCTTATTTATCTATTTTTTCTTTTGTTGCTTGTTCATTGGGTATAAAGTTTAGGAAACTATTGCCTAATAGAATGTCATGAAGATGCTTCCTTACATTTTCTTCTAGGGGGTTGATAGTTATAGTTCTTAGATTTAGATCCTGAATCCATTTTGAGTTCATTTTTGTATGAGGTATGATGCAGGGGTCCTCCTTTTTCCTTGCAAATGGAGATTCCATTTTCCCAGTGTCATTTGTTAAAAAGACTATTCATTTCCAATTGAGTGGTTTTTGCCTCCTTGTCAAAATCAGTTGGCCATAAATATGAGAAATGACGAGTCCTCACTTGCATTCCATTGGCTTTTATGTCTACCCTTGTGCCCATACCATGCTGTTTAGAAACTGTGGCTTTGTAATAAGTCTTAAGACTGGGAAATGTGAGTCCTCCAATTTCATTCTTCTTTTTCAAAATTCTTTTTAGCTATCCAGTGCCCTCTAACTTCCCATATAAATTTGATGATTAGTTTTTCATTTGTGCAAAGATGGTGGTGGATTTTTGATTGAGATTGCATTGATTCTGTAAGTTGATTTAGGTAGAATGCACATTTTAATGATATTTAGTCTTCTAATCCATTAACATGGAATGGCCATCCACTTATTTAGGTCTTCTTCTTTTTTTTTTTTTTTAACAATGTTTTATAGTTTTCTGTGTACAAGTCCTTTATATCCTTGGTTGGGTTTATTCCTAGATATTTGAAATTTATTTGCTATTGTGAATGGAATTTGTTTCTTGATTTCTTCTTCCACATGTTCATTTCTTGTGTATATAACTACTACTGATTTTTGGTTGTTGATTGTGTACCCATCCACTTTGCTGAATTCATTTATTAGCTCTAGGAGCTTTGTTTGTGGAATTTTCAGGATTTTAATATAGGGTCATGTCATCGGAAAATAGGAAAAGTTTTATTTCTTCCTTTCCAATTTAGATGACCTTTTTCCTTCCTTCCTTCCTTCCTCCCTTCCTCCCTTCCTTCCTTTCCTCCCTCCCTCCCTCCTTTCCTTTCTTCCCTTCTTTCTTTCTGCCTAATTGCTCTGGCAAGAACTTACAATACAATGTTAAATAACTGTGGTGACAGTGAGCATCCTAATCTTCCTGATATTAGTGAGAAAGCTTGCAGTCTTTCACCATTAAGTAGGTTGTTAGCTGTAGGCTTTCATATATACCCTTTATCATGTTGAGGATGTTTCCTTCTATTCCTTCTATGCCTCAAAGGACTTTAAAATGAAAGTAAAATGACAGCCTACACAAGGGGAGAATATATTTGGAAACTACATATCCAATAAAGGTTTAATATCCAGAATACACAAAGAAATCTTTCAACTTAAAAACAAAAAAAAGCAAACAACCCAATTAAAAAGTGAGCAAAAGACTTGAAAACACATCACACAATAGAAGATATACAAGGGGCCTGAAAGGACATGAAAAGATGCTCAACATCGTTAGTCATCAGGGAAATGCAAATCAAAACCACAATGAGATATCATTTCACACCCATTAGGAAAGTAACAAGTGTTGGAGAGGATGTAGATAAATAATAACACTTTTTCATTGCTGGTAGCAATGTAAAATTGTGCAGCTCCTGTGGAAGACAGTTTGGCAGTTCCTCAGAAAGCTAAGTATAGAATTACCATATGACCCATCAATCCCACTACTCAGTATATACCTAAAAGAACTGAATGTAGGGACTCGAACAGATATTTGCACACTGGTGTTCATAGTGGTGTTTTTCACGATTGCTAAAAGATGGCAGCAACAACCCAAGTATCAATGAACCAATGAAGAGATAAATAAAATGTGGTGTATACATGCAATTGAATATTATTCAGTTGTAAAAAGGAACTTGGATGAACACTGAAGACATCTTGTTGAGTGAAATAAGGCAGACACAAAAGGACAAATATTTTGTGATCTCACTGATTTGAAGTAATAGAATAAGGGAATGGAAAGTTAAGGCTTAAAATGTACAGGGTTCTAAGAGTTACCTCCTGAAAGCCTCCTTGTTGCTTAAATGTGGCTTCTCTCTAAGCCAAACTCAGCATAAAAATGCACTACCTCCCTCCCCCTTGCCACCCAATCTCCACCTCTCCAGCGTGGGACATGTCCTGGGATGAGCCTTCCTGGCACTGAGGGATTATTACCAAGCACCAACTAGTAATACATCTGGAAACAGACCTTGACCAAAAGGGGGAGATATTAAATACAAATGAGTATTGTATTTGAAAGAGATTTCAAAGGGAGTCAGGAAGTCATTCCAGAGATTACGCTTATGCACATCTCAGCAGGATCTCATTGACTGCCACAATAAACTAGGCCCCAAACAGCAGGGCTCCTGAGAGCTCTAGAGACACCCAGACATGATAAGAAGGGCAGTCAAGCTCAGGAATTTGCCAGCCTGTCAGTGGACCTTATTTTGGAATTTATGCTTCCTAATATAACAGAGTTGGACTCATTGATATTTTCCCTACACATGGTTCTTCTGCCTCTTTTATTTGAACCTATAATTAGCACTATACTTGTTAAATATATGCCCCAGAGACTTAAATCTTTGGTCTGTTCATGTGCTGGTTGAGCCCTGAATCTCAGCAGAGTTGAAACACCCACTCTCCAATTCATTGGACTCACCCAGGACAACTAACAAGTAGATGATAATGGGCAATGCCCAACCCAAGGAACAGAGAGTATCTACAACTGCAAACAAGATAGCTCCATCCATCTGCCACATGGGATCTATGTACCCTCCCAATTAGAACCAGAGTGGGAATTGCCATCCAAAATCCTCAAGACTGGGGAGTGAACAATGGACTAAAGTAGACTTATTATTATTCTATTATAGATATTATTATTCTAGCAATGGAAGAACATGTATCATTGATATAAAGGCAGTGGCTACTAGAGGTTCTCAGGGGAGGGAGAGAGAAAAATAGGTGTAACATGGAGGAATTTTTGAGACGTTGGAATTGTCCTGCATGACATTCCAATGACGGAAACAGGCCATTATACATTTTGTTATAACCTATAAAATTGTGTGGGTCAGAGTGTAAACTACAATGTAAACTATAGTCCACGGTTAGCAGCAATGCTTCCATAGGTATTCATGAATTGTAATAAATGTATCACAATAATGAAAGATGTTAATGTGGGAAAATGTAGGAAGAGAAGTAGGTGGGGCATTTGGTAATCCCCTATATATATTTTTTTAATGCTTTTATGTTATTGTTTATTTATTTATTTATTTATGCGCCTCCCCCTTGCCGCTTGTGCTCACTGTCTGCTTTCTGTGTCCGTTCGTTGTGTGTTTCCTCTGTGCCTGCTTGTCTCCCTTTCTTGCATCATCTTGCTATGCCAGCTCTCTGTGGGCGCGGGCCGTTAGGTCTCCGCAGGTGTGGGCCAGCTTGCCCTCACTAGGAGGCCCTGGAAACCGAACCCAGGGCCTCCCATATGGTAGATGGGAGCCCAACCACTTGAGCCACATCTGCTTTCCGAAGAATCCCCTATATTTTTTATGTAACATTTATGTAATCTAAACCATCTTAAAAATAAAAAAAATTAAAAAATGTACAGAGCTCCTACTTGCAATTATGGAAATGTTGTGGTAATGGATGGTAGTGACAGTGAAATAGTTTACAGCACTGAAATGTATATGTGAATGTGATTAAAAAGGGAAATGTTAGTTTGTGCATATGATAAGAAAACATTTTTTTTTTAAATCCATGGAACTACAGTATAGAAACAATGAATCCAAAGTAAATCCAAAGTAAATAGACTATAGTTGATAGTACAATCATAAAAATGTGCTATCATTAGTTGTATTAAATATCTGACACTAATATAAGGTTTTAATATTTGGGTTGTGTGACAGTTTGAGATTATTCTATGAATTCCAAAAAGAGAAATATTGTTTGTTTGTAAACTAATCTATTTCTTTGGGTGTGAATCCCTTTGATTGATTTTGTTCTGACAGCATCCATATATTCATTTAAAATATTAATTTCTCACACCGTATTTGAAATATATTCACATGACAAATATTAAATGATCTTTTAAATCAAAGTAATAGGAAAATTGCATCAATGTGTGTTTGCACACACATATAAACAAACACACAGATTTTTTTCTTATTCCCAAATAAGCTGTACTTAAATTTTTAGAAAGCAGGCAAAAAACAGGGATAATGTCAATGAATTTTATAGTGATATCTATCTATGCTGAATGTTATACCTATATCTATTTATCTATGCTATGCCTTCCTACTAGAGATCAGGAGTTGCCAGATTATGGCCTACAGCCTGCTTTGGTAAATAAAGATGTATTGGAACATATTTATGAATATTTAAATATTGTCCATTGTTGCTTTTGTCCTACAAATGGCAAAGTTGAATAGTTGTGACATAGATCATATGGGTGAGAAAGTCTAAAATATTTATTATCTGGTCCCTTGCAGAAAATGTTTGCAAAGCCCTAGTATAGATTAACTTTTAAAAAGCTGTTATTTAAATTACGATAACTTGAGACAACTAATTCTATCAAATTGCTTTTTGGCAATTTCACCTCATAAGCAAGGGGAGAGAAATAACTTTATAATTTGTCTTTCTCTCTCTTTCCCCCATCTGTTTTTCTCCCACTATCTCTCTTTCCCCTTATTTCCCTCCTTCTTTTCATCTCTCACTCCTTTTATTTTTGGTTTGTTTTATTTTTCCTTTGTGGTCATAATTTTTCTGTCTTCTAACTTCTTTGGACTCTTCAAATGCTTGCTATATTTTCACAAATCAAGTTCTACATTTTTTTTTTTTTAACTCTCAAACTAATCTCTCAAACCACATCTGAGAAAGGTCATTTATGGATGATTTGAAGGATCATATTTAAAAAGATATAAATGCAAATCAAGCCTCTCATGTCCTCCTATTTAGTCTCTAGACCAGAAAGAATTCTAAAAGGATAAATTTGTCGTATGGAACTGGTTCTAAATAAAATATTAGGTGCCTGCCATACTTCTGTCTGTTCTTCAAGGTGCCATGAATGGGCAATGTCAGAAAGCTTAAGAATCATTCAGTGGGGTCAAGTGCCACTGTTTCTAGCATGTTACTAAAAAGTGCATGAAATAAGTGGGAAAAATGTAAAACATAAGAAAAGAGCACCTTCTTAATTGGATATGATATTGACTAAATAGAGATATTATTATTGCCTTTTCAAGCTTTATATCTGGTTTTCTTGCCCATCAGATTTTTTTCTTTAATAAAATAACTATTTAGATGCAATATTTTCAGAGAATTTTTGTCATTATTTTAAATAGTATTGGCTGATATCTTTATGTTACATATAAAATATGATGATAAATTAATGTGTATGATAGTGTAGATAGTGTAAAAAATTAGATGTTTCCTCAGGAGAAAGAAAACGTTAGTAGTCATAATGGTAAGCTTTCTGCCTAATACAAAAACCATGTTGCAGGGTTGCTCTACAGATGTACACTAAAAAAGGCACATGGGCCAGCCATAGTGGGGCTGCAATTCAGCCGGCTCCTCACTTGTCAAGCCAGGTGAATAGGATTCTATTCTTCTGGAAGTTGGAGTGCTTTCTTCTTTCCACAAAGACAATGCTGGTTTATAAAGCCCTGTATACAAAGAGTTACATCCCCTTGGGTATACATATTTTTCTGAAACTCAGGAAGATGCTCTAGAGTCTAAATGGCCCTATGGATTATGCAATACTTTGAAGAGTCTTTTGAATCTGACTAATCAAAATTTTCTATTTTCAGGAAATAATGGAAGTTTTGTTTACTGTAGGATCTCGCAAAACATCAGTATTTTGCTTATTTCTCCACTAAAACACAGAAGTTATAGTATCGGCTCTTTGGAAGGATGTTGCAATGATTAAAAGTAATAAAATAACTATGTGTTTTAGTTTGCTAAAAGTTGCTGGGAGCAATATACCAGAGATGTGTTGGCTTTTACAATGGGGTTTTATTAGGTTAAAAGCTTGCAGTTCTGAGACTGTGAAAATGTCTAAACTGAGGCATCATCAGGAGATGCCTTCTCGTGAGCTGCAGCTGTGGTTGATGGGGCATACGGTGGCATCTGCTTGTCCCTCCCCTCTCCTCCGGGCCTCACTGCTTTCAGCTTCTGACTAAAGTGGCTTCTTCTTAACTTCTGTGTCCCATTGATTTCAGGTTCTGGCTCACAAGGTCTTCTCTCTGAGCTTCTGGATTCTTCTCTTTCTTTGCAGCTTTTTTCCCGTATCTGTGGCGTTTTATTGCTCCATTTACAAAAGACTTCTGTAAGAGGATTAAGACCCACTCTGGGTCACCCAATCTATCCAAAGGTCCTAGGCACTTAACTGAAGTAATTTAATCAAACAATCCCACCTACAATAGATTTGCACACACATAGGAATGGATTAACACTAAGGACATGATTTTCTGAGGTCTGTAAAAGCTTCAGTTGGCCACACTAAGTGTATAACATTAAAAACAAACTGGTAGTGTAAGTATAGAATATGTGCTAGAAAGGTGAAGAGTTAATTCAGATAGTGAATTCAACTTTTTAAATCTTATTCCAATAGTTATATAGAATGTGAACAATCAAGGTGTTCTATATGTTTGCTATTTATAACATCCTTTTGTTATTGTTACATCTTTTATTCTAATTGCTAAAGGTATGTTCCAAGTCACCTGATGTAAGTATGTTTAAAGTAATCATACATAGTTTGAGTCCATATTATACTTTTTTATTCTTCCTTTAAGAATAAAATAATATATTTGAAGTATTAAAGGATACTTAGTTTAAAAAGGTAAAATCATGATTCTCATACAGGTATAAAAAGAACATGTTAAATATTTAATAAGCTCATTATTTATGAGGGAATTGGGCTGTTGCTAAAACCAGTTCAAATAAGCCAAAGAACCATAAATATACAGGATGCAAAGAAATGTGGAAATGTACTTACAAATAGCCATGAAACTTGTTTTTCCCATTGAGTGGGAAAGGGAAGCCAATCGAATCTCTTCCTGTCAGAATTTAATTTATGCATGTATAAACAAGAATGACTTTCATCCCTATCAGTTATCTACAATTTAGAGGCTAGTAAAATACTTCAAATGCAATGAAATTCTAGAAACAGATAACCCAGAAGGCCATGCTATGAACTATAAATAATTTCCCATTGGAGACACCTGTATCTTTTTTGCTTATTCCAAATGTATTTATAAAACTGTATTAGAAATCTGCATATGACCTAAACAACATTCAAATTGTACAAAGTGACAATCATTACAAATAAATTATATAAGCTACTCTGTGATTATTTATTTTAATTATGGAGACTAAGAAGAAACAAATGTAATCGAAAAAATAAAATATTGCTAAATGATTATAGATTATTGCCTTATTATATTGGTGCACATATGTAAATTTAGACAAATAAACATTAATATATATTATCTTGAAAGAGAGGATTTTTTTTGTTTGTTTCCATTACTCTAACTGGTAACTAACTAGAGAAATTAAAAAAAAATTTGAGTGAATCTAAAGGCAAAATATTTGTTTTCCTCTTTCCTCAGAAGAAAATTTCATTATTTGAAAGCCAGGCTTTGTTTTAAACTATGTTTATTAAACAGATCTGCAAATAACTTGTAAAAATGAATGACTTTAAAAGCAAAGAATTTGTGATTCATTTTCATCCAAAAATAAACATGAAAAGGACAACCACTTGAGGAATAATTCTCTTCTGCTGTTTTTTTCTTAAGGTGAAAATTAGGAACTTTACATCTCTCTAAAGTCTCTCTTTACTTTAGAAGTTTCACACATTTTACAATGATATTTTCTCTTAATTAAATATCTTCCTAGCTGATGCTTTTAGGTTGTTGCAAAATTGGCTTGGGAAAATTCAAATTAATGAAAAAGCAAGTTTTCACAGTAGAAGGTTTTCTTGAACTTACCTTTTGATAATGAAATTCAAAGGCCTTCTTTGAACATATCACAATACCATATCAAAGGAATATTTCTCTACATGCACTGGTATTACTCCTATCATATTACCACATAATTTTGCTATATACACGCATACACACACACACCCTTGCGTAAAGTGAAAATTAGAATGCCAGCTGCGTTTTAGAGAAAACTTACATTTAAAAGAAAGCCAGCATTTCTTTTTCCTCATATGCTTTTGACTAATTTGTAGCAGTTTGATGGTTTTCTCCCTTTTCGAGATGTAGACTTTAGCATATAAATTTGTGTGGTAAAATTATCTCCATTTAGGTCTTTTTCCAACACACAAATCAATGGTTTAGCAAAATATTCCTCAGAATTCTGCATCTTAATACTTCTTTTCTATGTGCATGGCCATGGTTGACCATGATCACTTTCACAAACACTTTACACATGCACTCCTTTATAGCTCTCACTTACTACTATGGCTTCACTGCCATAAACGCACCGATGAGTCACAACTCATTTCGTTACACCTAGCCTTTCTTGTGAACTACCAAGCCATGTCTCTTGTTCTCATTTTGATGATTTTACCAGGATATCCCACAATTACTTCAAACTCTCCTCAGTAAAATTAATTTCTCATTTCTTTTATGTTTATTTGTTCACTCTCATAAACTCATATTCTGCTGATGGTATCATAGTCAACTCCATAACTTAAAACAGAAACCTTCATGCATCAGTTACTCCTCTTCCTGCTATTTATCTCCCACATAGTGGCTGTACTCTGCCTTTTCTACTTCTCAATGTCTTTAGTAAAGGTCATCAGTGCTATTGTTAAAACATGATGCATAACCATGCATGGTTAAATAGTATCACTTTTAAGGATACTCTGTGGGTAAGAATGTGTGATTAAAAATAAAATGTCACATAGTCTCATATTTCTCCTGTAATTTGTTATAAATCATCATTTATAATCTTTCAAAAACAAAGCAGAGGACATTGGCATATAAATTATACATAATCAATTGTTCTTAAAATATGCTATTTTATGAATAGGTGGGATTTGACATTTCAGAGGGTTATATGGGTGAATCTTTGAAAATATTACAAAGAATTGTTATATAGAAAAGAGAGATAGATACCTGTTTAACTGAAAAAGTCTTGTTTAGAGCATTTAACTACTAGAACCAGGACTCATTTATGAAGACTGAGTAATCCCTTTTTCTGGAATGAAATGATTTGGTAGAATCACTTGTGGTTTCTTTGGTTGGAATGGGGGCAATGAGAAGATAATTAATGCTGGCAGCCAGGGTATGGCCAATCAAAATATAAAACCTTATAGGACTTTTACAGGGCAATGTCTTCTCAAGATCATTTGTGCTTAAAAGAGGTAATTGCTGTTTATGAATAGTTATGACTACCACAGGGGCATGACTATGATACTGGGCACCATGTGGGTTCTTCTGCCCAATGCACTTTATTAACCAAGTCCTGAGACACTGGGGTTTCAAAGAGAGAAAGTGTTTATTTCCTTGCACAAAGCAAAGGAGGTCAGTGGTCCGAAGAACCCCAAAATCTTCTTCCAGGAACTGCAGTAATCCTGATAGTTTTAAGATATCCAGTTTATGCTAATGAGTAACTGGGGTGAAGCTGGCTCAGGTTCCTTCATGAATAAACATTAAGGGGCTAAACATGATGGAGTGTGGGTACAAAATGGAGGTGAGTCACAAGGTAATTACAATCACAATACAATCATCAGAAATCAACGCTCTGGGGTTACAGGGGTACCGAACTGTTGTCAGTTACAAGGTTTATCTTATGGATTTCAAACAAGGGAGGATGGAGTGGGTACTATGTAAATAGAAATATTCATATACAAACATAAGATCAATCTGGAAATATCATCATAATAGCAGGTCAAAGCATCTAGCAAAAAGTGGGTGAGGCTCAGTGATTGAGCACCAGTTTCCATGTACAAGGTCCTGGGTTCAATCCCTGGTGCCTCCTTAAATAAATGGATGAATAAATAACAATGATGGTGAAATGCTGTTGTTCTATTCATTATGATGTGATGATATCTAAATATTTATAGTTGATTAAAATTTGATTTGGTATGCAAATAATATTCTTGACTTTAGATCTGATAGGATAAAAATGTGGCCAGAAAACCCATAATAGTTTGTATGCACATGTTCAGGAATGTATGATATCTTTTGCTTGCTTAGTAGAAAGGATGAATAGGCAAGGACTACAGAGATAAAAACCAGAGAAGAAACTCTACTTCTTTCTACAACCTTTGTAATTTTATCTTTGTGCTAAATTAGATAAAGAGTGGCTGGAATATAAGGAGGTAAGACATATAAGAACTCTTGACTAAGAAATTCAGTTACCATTAAAAATGTGATCATGCTCATAATTACGAGTTTTTAACAATATGCTAGCCTAACAACTCATTGCTCATGAATAAACTCCAGGAGAAAATTAACCTCAGCCTCAACTCCAGCTATATATAAGTTTCACATTAAACTTCATGCTTGGGAAGAATACATATTCCTGTAAAATTCATTTCTGGGTTTGGTCCAGACCAAAGCATAATGGCTAGCTGAGTTATATTCTTCATGTAGATGTATAACAATTTTTTCTATGACTCTGGTTTATCAAGTTTGCCTTATAATTGTGTCACTGTTTTATTTACACTTTTTAAAAGTTATACTGTTAGTTTCATACGAAATCATGATGTTTATACAATCTTAGTGTGTCCTCCCTCTAATAATTGTTGAGAAAATTAAAAATTCCTGCCATCTAAAAGATCTTTCTGGACCAATAGAGAAAAGAGAGGAAACATTTTATGACTGAGTATTTATATCAGATCATATGCAAAGTCTGGACAAAATTTCATGCAAACATACAGACATATTGAAGAACAATTAAAGCATTCCCATCTCCTTGAGAAACAAATAGTGTACCTTGTGAGCTCTTCTGTATACCTCATGAAGGAACTCTGAGTTAAATTCTAATGTCTTTACAATTCCAAGGGACAGAAGGTCCTCAACTTTGCATTGTAAAATCAAATTTTGGGCCTATTATTAGACCTATTATGTTTTCAAGGTGACATCCAAAGGAGGTGGGGATCACGCCCCTCCCTTTTAGTAAACATAAAATTTCATTATTTTACCCTTATTTTCTACCTGAAACTCGACATTACTTTATGTTTTATCAATATGGCAGAGATATATTTTTATTACATTATTTTCTGTATTTCAATGATACTTTTGTTTGTTCCTTTTAAGGAGTTGGTAGTAGAATGAGGTTGGGTTCATTATTTTTATTCCAACCTGACATTCTCTGTTTTTGATATGTGGTTTAATTTATTTACATCTATTATGATTACAGATATGTTCATCTTTTCATTTGCTCCTCTTTTTTCTCCTTTTTCTCCCCATTTTTTGTATGTTTATTTTCCAGTTTGGATATTATATATGGTATTTCTATTATTTTAGTATTTACACATAAAATTTTATAAAATTTTATCATAAACATTTAACCAGCAATTTTTAATTTAGTATTCTTCATAGTCTCTGAGGTTTCAAAGTATATGAGGAATTTGATTTTACTTTACTATACATTTAATTCCTATACTGTGATTGATGCCTGGCGTTTTAATTTTTCCCATTTATCATCTAAACATTCTATTAATTGCTTTATATTCAATATCAAATTTACTAACATATTTTAACTATAGCTATGTTCACATTGTTTCATTTAACTTCACCCTCCGAATTCACCATTTTTGTTGCTGAGTTGTTTCTTTAAATAGTTTCAGTGCTTCTATATGAGGATTAGTTCTTAGTCTTTGCATGTTTGAGACTATTTTAATTTTCTTTTTAATCATGAATGCCAGCTTAGATGGGTATGGAATTCTACGCTTATTATTCCTTTTTCTTCAACACTATGAATTTATAATCCATTGTTTTCTTGCATATATTTTTCTAAGAATACCTCTACAGTCATTCCTATTCTTGTTCCTTTGTAAGTAATCTCTTATATCTCTGGCAATTTTCTCTCTATCCTTAGTATTTTATGATTTCATTGATAATATCTAAATGTAAATATATATTTTACTTATCCTGCTGTTGTTGAAGTTCACATTCAAACTGAAGATTCATTCTTTGTATTATTTTTTGAAATACTGCCTCCAAACCATGCCTTATATTCTCTTTTCGTAGAGCCCCTTGTTGATATATGTTGCAATCTCTCCTTCTGCCCCTATCTTTTCTATTTCTAAATCTTTGCTGGTGTGTGCTGCCTTTCGGGCAATTTCCTCCATACTCTTTTCCAATTTCTTAATTCTCTCTTCATATCTGGATTAATTTTATGTATTAAGTTTTTAAATATTATTTTAATTATTATACATTTTACTTTCAAGATGTTTAATGGGTTCTTTCTCACATTTATTTTAAGGAATATATCTGTTTTGCATTATTCTTATTTCCTATAGAGTGAAATATTTTCCAGTAGCTGATTTTAAGCTACCTGTATTTGGCTTCATTTTCTTATGTGCTTTAACTTTTAAGTATGCTAATCTTGATGAATAGGTTTTTTTTTTTTTTCTTTTTAGCATGTTTTCTTTCTCTTTCCACTCACCCTCACTGATGGTTGGCTTTAAAGTTGTCTCCACATTGTTCTTCCTTTGATAAACACTTTTTATACAGGAAGCTGGCTCCACTTTTCTGGACTGATATTATGGCAACTATGATTCACCAACCAACCTCTTCTTGTTCAAAATTAGGTCCATATTGTCCTTTCTTATACTTCTTTTCCCCTCCTTGGCAAGATGAAATTGTCACTAAGGAGCATGAGTACTTATCCAAAGCATTACCTTTAGCTAAATATGACTTCTGGTAGATGTTTCACTAATTGACATGCATTAGTTCAACATTTTAATAAAATGTTCTATAATTATTTTTTCTTTTCTTTTCTTTTTTTGCTTGTTGCCTGCTCTTTGTCTAGCTTGTTGTTTTTTTGCTCATTGACTGCTCGTCGTTTTTTTTCCTCATTGTCTGCTCGCTGTTTGTTTGTTTTCTTTAGGAGGCACTGGGAACCAAACCCAGGACCTCCCATGTGGGAGGTGGACTCTCAACTGCTTCAGCCACATCCACTCCCCCTCTTTTCTCTTTCTAAGGGACTGTAAATTTATCATCTGTTTCTGAATTTTATACTGTACAACACCTGGCAAGATAAAGAAACAGAATCTTGACTGCCACTTATTAGCTGTGTTACTTTGGGCAAGTTACTTATTCTCTCTGGTAGTCAGTTTTTTATCTGTAAAATGGGGATGGCAATGGTACCTACTTCATAAGATGATTATAAAGATTAAATGTTCTAAACATATAAAACACTTAGAAGAGTGTCAGATAACAATAAGTACTTTGCATAACTTTGTTTAAAAATATTTATATATCTATTGTTTGATAAGTGTGGATAGCATATGTTCTCTATAACATCAGTACAAAATGTGAAATATTGAGTGATGTGATGAAATCACTGGAGAGGATTGTGTTGTGTACAAGAGTAACAAGGGAGCTATTCTTAATGGAATCACATGTGTCTTACTTTTGAATATATTTGATACTGTGATTAGATTACTTTTTTGCAACGTAAATTTTAAGAATTTTGTTGTTTCTTAAGAAAATTATAGATCTCTTATATGTCTTTGCTCCCAGAAGTAATAAAAATCCAAGAAAATATAAATCAAAATTAACAACCTGTATGAAACACAGATTGAAATAATCAGAATTATAAGATGCATGCAGTACAGTATAATGCATCAAGCACTCACATTTTACAGCAACTGTAGGATTGCAAGAAGATGCAAGGCCTTCCAATCGTGTGCACATTATTAATACATGGCTTGTCAGTTAGAGAAAAACATAATTCACAAACTGCTTACCAGCATTAGTTTTATATAGGAGAAATGTCTTTTTATATGAAGCATGTTATAATTTCCTGATGTTTAGTCTAAGGATTATTATTTAAATAACTATTAATTCACTGTGCATTAAAATAATACCTTTCACTAGTTGTGTAAAGTAATATGTTCTATTTACTAGAGGTAAGTAAAAAAACATTTTATTTAGAGTCCCACACATTCTAATTTATCAATTTCACCTTTATATTGTGTTTTGTTTAGTTGTGTTTTGTACCACCAATCTACGCATCTATACTTTATAACATGAGTGTATGTTTGGGGGTGGCAGGAAGGTTTGGCGAAAAAAAAGTAATTTACAGCTAAGCTAAGCACTTGCTCCAAAGCATATGTCACGTTTGAAAAATATAGTTGGAAGGAGAGGGCAGAGTACCTAATCTTGACCCACAAAAATCTTTTAATTAAAGTTCTCTCAGGATGACCTGGTTATTAGAGTACCTTTATTGAATTTCTAATTTCTAATTTGCCAAACTAGAATATCTACCCCTTTTTCACTAATGCTTGGATAAATTTGTAGTCAATTGTTAATGACAACATGGTATAAAACTGATAAAAAGTTATTTCATAAGCATCAAAGTGATTGGAGAATGGATTTTTAACTCACACCTCCCTCCTCTTTATTTAGAGTAAGCTTAATTCCTAAA
The DNA here is from genome assembly GCA_029593785.1 of Cabassous unicinctus. Classification (NCBI taxonomy): domain Eukaryota; kingdom Metazoa; phylum Chordata; class Mammalia; order Cingulata; family Chlamyphoridae; genus Cabassous; species Cabassous unicinctus. Next base: position 102,043 of record JAQZBX010000177.1, read on the forward strand.
ATTAATCATTAAGCAAGTCAATTGAATTAGTTGAGTTTTGAGTCATTATCCTTTATAACAATCCATTATTGCTTAGGAGGTATTAAATTAAGCTCAATCCAATTTTGCATGTGTGGGTGGGAGTATGGTAATGAACCTCTTATAAATATAGTCACTCATTAACTTATACAAAAATCACGACTCTATATGTTCTATGATGTGTTGTGGTGTGTGCGTGTTTGTGTGTGTGTGTGCTTGTGTGTACTGGTGAATTTCTAGACCTAGAATAGTACTTGACATATATTAGTTTCACATGAATTTTATGAATAATTATAGTACATTTCTTAACAAGTAAAGCCAAGTAAAGTTCATGTAATACAGTACCATTTAAATCCTTATCTTTTTGACATTTAACTAGATATTCCAGATAAAATTAAAGTTTTCTTTAAAACTCTAAGACTACTTTTACTAAAATGATTTTAGTTCCTTCTTATGCACAGTTTAATTATTTGCAATTAACATACAGAAAGAATGAAGAGTTTAGTTTGTATAAGCATATTAAATCAATTACCTAAAGCTTTTGATATTTCTTTTGTATAAAATACAAAATATTGTTCTCAATATATGTAAAACTGAACCATTAGCAATTATTGAATAGAGATGAAAACAATTCCAGTATTGCATTCTAAGAAATTAATAATTTTGACACTCAAATTAAAACATTTTTATTCTTTCAATTTATAAGATTTCCACTTATAATAAAATCATTAATCAAATTACAACAATATATGTTTAAAAAGATAAAAATTATATTCTTGTATACTTTGGTTTGAATATTTTTCTATTGAAGGTAATCACTTGCAGTTTTTTTTTCCCTGGTGAATGAGAAAGAAGGATTAAAGTATAATTTCAAAGAGACAAGAACACATTACAGCCTTTGCAAAAGCATAATACTGAGTTAAATTAGTATCATCTGTAATTTTATTTCTGATTGTGTGCTCCAATCCTACTGTCCTCAGTTTTGTGGAGCCTTGGAAAGGCAATGCCGCCTGCACGCATGCAGCCATCTGAGTATCAGAGTCAACATTCTTCTTAGCCTGACTGACTGGACCAGAAGGTTTTTATCTGCCCTTAGAATGACTGAGGGAAGAATCAGCAAAACCCCAGTGGCAATGCACACACAGGAAGGAAGATGGTATAGACACCACCATATAGCTATCTCCTTTGACTTGTTCACCAGAATATTCTCAGTGTCTAGAAAAAGGGAAGCAGAGAATTCAGACCCGACTGTCAGAGGCAATTTATCCAGAAAACCATTTCTTTCTGCTGGCTGTACCAGTATGGAACTGCTTGTGGATTAAGTTTTGAGAAAGACAGTCTACCAAGCAAACAAATAAACAAAAATCGTTCATCTTTCAGTTTGATACTATTCTTCCATGGGCCACACAGTTTTAATTGTTTGAGGTTAAATTTTCTTTCACAGTGTTTTGCAGTTTTCTGAATACACGTTCTTTACATCTCTGGTTAAATTAATTCCTAGTTATTTGAGTCTTTTTGTTGTTATTATAAATGGATTTTTTTTTAAATTTCCTCTTCAGATTTTTCATTACTGGTGTGTAGAAATACTACTGATTTTTGCATGTTGATCTTGTATCCTGCCACTTTTCTGAACTCATTTATTAGCTCTAGTAGCTTTGTCATAGATATTTCAGAATTTTGTATATATAAGATTAGGACATCAGCAAATAGTGAGAGTTTTACTTCCTCTTTTCCAGTTTGGAAGCCTTTTTTTTTTTTTTCTTGCCTAAATGCTCTAGCTAGAACTTCTAGCACAATATTAAATAATAATGTTGACAGTGGGCAATCTTGTCTTGTTCCTGATTATAGAAGGAAAGCTTTCAACCTCTCTACATTGAGTACAGTGTTGGCTGTGGGTTTTTCATATATACCTCTTATCATGTTGAGGAACTTTCCTTTTATTCCTATCTTTCACAATATTTTTATCAGGAAAGGATGCTGGATTTTGCCAAATGTCTTTTCTGCATCAATCAATATGATCATGTGTCTTTTCCCTTCAATTTGTTACATTATTTTATTTTCTTGTTTTGTACCACCTGTGAATACCAGGAATAAAACCCACTTGATTATGGTGTATAATTCTTTTAATGTATCATAGTATATTAATTATATCATACCTCCGTCTTCTTACCTCCATGGTTTCTGATCATAAATCTGCACCAAATATTACTGGGCATCCCTCACATGTGATATCTGGTTCTCCTTTGCTGCTTTCAGAATTTTCTTTTTATCTTTGGCATTTGACATTCTGAATAGTATGTGTTTTGGAATTGTCCTCTTTGGATTTATTCTGATTGGAGTCTGCTATGCTTCTTGGATATGTATAGTTTTGTTTTTCACAAGAGTTGGGGAATTTTCAGCCATTATTTCCTCAAATAATCATTCTGTCCCTTTTCCCTTCTCTTCTTCTGGAACTCCCATGATATGCATGGTGTTGTTCTTAGAGATATCATTCAAATCCCTGAGCTTCTGCTCATTTTTTCCCCCATTTTTCCTCTCTATTCTTCTTTCTTTTCTGTCTTCTCCATCACTGATTCTTTCTTTCATGATTTCAGATCTGCTCTTGAATGCCTCTAGTGTATTTTTAATCTCACCTACTATGTTTTTCATTCCTATAAGCTTTCTTATATTTCTATTCAAGCTTTCAAATTCTTCTTAAAAATTTTTAAAACTCTTTAGCCATGTTCTTCTTCAACTCCTTGATCTGATTTAAGAGATTTGTTTTAATATCACTGATGAGTTGTTTCAAATCTTGTGTCCATTTGGAGCATTGGTTTTTTCCTTTGCCTGAGCCATATCTTCCTTTTTCTTAGTATGGCTTGTAATTTTCTTTCTAACATCTAGGCATATGATTATCATGGTTAATTTACACCGATGAACAGTTTCTCTCACTTGCCTAGGGATTTAGTGTTGAAAGGGTGAATGTTACCTCTGTTTTTAATTCTTGGTTCAACTTGTTCTGGGTATTTAGGATTGATCCATTGTAACTGCTCAAACCAGGACCATGGACCCAATAATGAAGCACAGATCAATTTCCACAAGCTTTATGTAGGATAACAGTAAAGCTACCAAAAAGCCTCTTTTATTTACTTACTATTTCCTTCTTTGCATGCACTTTCTTGGTCTGCCAGCAGATGACAGTCTTCGGCAGACCTCTCTGCTCAAACCCTTGGGAGAATGTGTTCATTGAAACCCTGCCTGGACTGACAGTGTAGAATCAATGTTCTGGTGACTTCCCTCTCAAGGTGGGCTCTTCAGAGCCAAGTCTTGCAAATCAAACTTGCTCAGAAGATGGTCTGCTTCCTCAGACAGTCACACCCTTCCTTTTCCCAGGGAGAAATTCAGTTTCAACTCAGCAACAAGACCAGGTCAGTAGGGAGGGTTTTTGAGATAGCAGGTTCTCTTTAGTTCCCTGCTGTCTCCCAAGGAAAACTATGTCATGGACCCAACCAGCTTGTAAGGGAATGACTTGTGGGATGCTGCAGACTAAGTTTGCAGACCAAAAGCTGGATTGACTGTAGGCTGAGTCCCTTTTTCTTACCTTTCCTGAGACACCCTCAGTCCACAGCTGCTGTAGAACACACTGTTCTTTGCTCCAAGGGTGGGGGATGGATGCCACCTGCTGCGGCTGCAACTTTACCCCCAAATCGTCCCTGCCAAGTATCTTTTAATACATCCCTCTTTCTTCTAGTTGGTGTCTACCCTTCCCTTGTGTCCTAAGCCTAGAACAGATTTCCAGACAGTTTCTGCCTATCCTCTAGCTATTTTTTTGGGAGAGAAGTGAATCCTGTGCCTCTCAAATCCTCCATCTTCCCGGAAATACATGTAATCTCTTACTAATAACAACTATATCAAATTATTACTAAAAATTCTCTGAGAAAGATTTTTATTATTTTTATAAATGTTATACTTTCATATAATTTTATGATTGTGTATTGTCCATCTTCCTAAAATGTGAATGCCACCACAGCCATGTTTTTATTTTTATTCTCTATCCAATGCCTGGACTTAAGAAATTTAAAACTATTTGTTGAATGCAGTCATTAATAGAGAGTATTATGATAATCATATTGATTTGATCCTATTAAAGTTAGAGGATTACAATCCAAACTCTGTACCCCCTTTCCAATTTTAAATATTAGGATGCTGGGATAGTTTAAATCCATTTCCCATCTGTCTTTCACCGACATTATCATTGTCCTCATTTCCTGAGGTCCCAGGTCTGCCCAAACAGTCAATAAATACAAATTAATATTCATATCTAGACTCATACAGAAATTCCATGTAAAACTATTGGAGTGGATTATTATCCTTTCATCACACATTTATTTCTCTTCATGATGCATGCATGTATACACACACACACACACACAAACACACAAAATAGAAATCTCCTTTTATGCTGCTCAGACATCAAAATTCCTAGCTATGGCTCTCAATTTGATTACTTCTCTCATACGCCAGGAGAACATGGCTAATAGTTCTCTAGTATTGCAAAGACATATTCTTCTTATTACTCTTTACTAAGAACAGAATAATGCAAAATTGACTTACACTGTAGTACAAAGTTTACATTTTGGTATAAAAAAGAACTTCTTAAGAATATTGCTAAACATTAAAATTGCTGAGCCATAGTAGGCATTGCACTGTCTTTGAAAAGTAAGGCAGTCTCTTATTTCTCTAGAGGAGATTGTTTTCAATCTTGTCTTGAAAGAGAAAGAGACTTCAAACACTGTTTTCAACCTCATGCTTCTCACACATAGATTTAAAAATCTTCAGAAATCTTCTTTTGAAATCGTAGATGCTGTCAAAACCTAATTATCAAAATTGACACAATTATAAAGTTAGTATTTTTCGGTAAAAAATGAATAACATAATGCCTAACTCTTTGAAGTGCAAATTACGTTATACACTGTGTTTCATGTAACATATTTTATATCATATTTGCCGTCTGCACTATGCATTTCATTTCAATGCACTATGAAGACAACATCATGGGGACATTATAATAAAATTCTTTAAAAAATAATTATGGAAAGTATTGATGCAATTTCAGTTATTTTGAATGACATTAAGCAAACCAATTATTATTATTAATGATGATGTCTCTAGCATTGTGCTGTTATTATATGGGAGATATTGAAAATCTGTATGAAGCTACTTTAATCAGCTTAGTCTTTAGTTGTGGATATTAAAGTTGCAAAATTAAAACTTCAAGATACGGAATGCAAAATATATCATGTTTTTCATGAGTGCTCAAAAAGGAGAGATAAGTGAATATCAGAGCAATATGAAAAGACTTGGAAGAATACAAATGAACATTGTTGTTTTTTAAAATTTTTTGAAAATACAGGATTTCTTCAAAACAATTCCAAATGTCTAAAACATACTTGAGATTAAAATTTTGGTAAAACTAATGAAAGATGTTATTAATGGGGAAAAGTATAGGAGAGGGAGGGTGTGGAGTATATGGGAATTCCCTATATTTTTGATGTAATATTTATGTAATCTAAAGCTTCTCTAAAAATTTTAAAAAAAAGTCTTGTAAAATGTTTTGAAGCTAGATGCATATGAGTTTACGTGCAAAATTCAGCACAATGTAACATTTTGCCTTCGGCAATTCATTTCACTTTCCTGCACCTAATTTTCTGAACCTGTAAAACTATCAAAATAGGAATGTATAGGGAGTATGAAAACTAAGATAATGCATTTAAACACTGGGGCCAATTGGAACTATCATGTTTTTCTGTATCTTTCATAGTATTAATGCCTTTGGCAAAAAGAAAACTCACAGTTAATATGTTGCTATTGGATTTGATACAAATGAAAGTTTTCTATCCTACCCTTTAAATATCCCATGATTTTTTCCTTGTTCAAGATCTGTAATATACAAGAGTACAAACTCAAAAATGCTGTACAGAGTATATCATGCATAGTCATCTTCTAAATATTGAAAGAAATGTTTCCTTTTTAATAATACTGCTTTGAGAATAACCTAGTTCTTTTTTTTTACAGGAGATAACTGCAAGACCATTGAATACAACACAATGAAAAACATGCTTTTAGATTTACAAAATCAGAAATATATTACACAAGAAAATGAAAGTCCTAATGGTGATGACATATCTCGGAAGAAGCTTCTGGTGGATCAAATGTTTAAGTATTTTGATGCTGACAGTAATGGACTTGTAGATATTAATGAACTCACTCAGGTATGATTAATGATTAAATTAACAGTGTTTCTTAATTGTACATATAAAATGTATGTACATTTATGTGAATGTATTCTATAATAATAAAATATACGGTTTAGTCAATATTATTAAAAAGTATGGAATAACAACATTTTAAAGCTTTTGTTTGCATGTTTTTGTTTTTAAATGTCTATCATCTTTTATAGAAAATAAGTCAATGGACATTTTTGTTTGATTCAGTTCTTGGTGACTTCCTATTTTTTCTTGACTCTGTGCTACATTGCTTGGATTCCATTCAGAATGAGGAGGTAGAACTCTGGGTGGCAGAGTCATACCCACTCTGCCAGTAACCAATTCTGTGCATGAGTGGAAAAACAAATTTTCTGGTATTTCCTGAAGATTATTCTGATAAGGTGTGAAAACTCACTAGTTTGGTGTTCCACCTTAGCTTTCCTCCCCAAATCGATACAGGTATCTGAAGTTTATCCCAGTTATCTAGATTTCTCTCTTATTCCTCTTAAATTGTCTTTTCCATCAGTAAGAGTTCAGTGATCCCTTTGGGTCTATTGTTAAGGCTGAGTTTCAGTAATGTTTCAATGAAAATTGTCCTTGTTGCAATATGCTCCATCTTGGCTTAATATGTATGGCTCATAGGAAAATAGTTGAATGCAAAAGCCTTAATACATATATAGAAGAACTTTCTCTCTTTTTAAAGCATAGCAACAAACTTGATGAAGGCACCCTGGTATCTCCATTAAGTGTTGTGTATATGTCTAGTGTGGTCAGGCACTTAGCTACATTGTACCACATTAGTGCCCTTGAAGATGAATGTTATTCCTAAAACTGACTGGATATGAGATTTCAGGATGAAATGACCAAAAGTATGAATATGCTCCTTTTGGCAGGGTAACATCAAATAAAATGCAAATCCAGACTTAGATAAGGAGAGATTTTATTCAAAAAGACTATTGCAATAAAGAGAATGTACCAATCTCAGAAATCTGCAAGTGTCTCAAAATCAAACAGAGAAATGTTTTACCTTTATAGGAAGGGGTGAGCAGAGCTAGCAGAAATTTGGGCAGGCAAGGCAGAATGAGCCCACCAATATGATTGGTGCAGTTTGACAGGAAATGTCTCTTGCTGTGGTCATCAGATTCTTGGGATAAACTGATAAGGTGCATATTCTGTTTTTTAGTGCTTGCTAAGGCTTGGGAGAAAACAAAAATTCAGGGGCCTCTGGATAGGACAATGCAGAGGGTAAGAAATGGGCAATTGTGAAAACTTGGTAACATAACTGAAAAGATCATTGGAGGAGTTGCAGGAAAGACAGTTAATGATTCTTTATTATGAAAAGGAACATAGAAAGCTCTTTAAGTTCTCAGAATATTGAAAGAGTTTGAGTAAACAGAAATTTTGTGAACCAGGAAGTACTTCCATTAGTGAATTATGGGAAGAGAATAGGAGAGGCTCATAGGCCTGAGATTCCAAAGAGTAGAATCTATTAATTCTCTATGTCTGTCTGTCTGTCAATTATCTATCTATCGATTGATCGATCGATCGATCTGTCTTTCTATCCTCTATCTATATCTATCTATCTACCAATCCATTTGTCTTTCTATATCATTCTCTTTCTATTTATGTATCTGGAAAAAACTGGTTTGGTGGAAAGGAAATAATATGAAAGTGGCTATAGGGAATCATTCAGTTATCAATCACCCTCCCTGCACTGAGGTATAATGGATGTGAAAAAAAAAAATAGCCTCTTATTGTAAAGCTTACTGCACAAACAGTTTTCTTAAGAGGCTGCCAGATTTTTGTAAAGACAAGGTGTGAAGAAGAGGCTTTCTATGAGAGGTAGAGGATAAAGAGTGTTTGCTGATGAGAGTGCAGGATTTCCTAAAGGCACAATAATAAGATTTGGCGTAGAGAGGAATGGGGAATAGGTCTGACTGGAAAATGTACAGAGCAATATGAGGAGACTTGAATTTTATAGGGTCCTGGAGGTAAATACCACTGTATGAAGCACAATGCAATTTGTCCAAATCTTCTCTCAGAAGGGAATAAACAATTGTTTCTAGCATTGTTGTCTTGTATATTTGATGCCCAGGGGTAGGTAACAGAAGCAGGTTTCACTCTGTGGAATTGCAGCTTTAAGTTTGTTGACAGAGAGCACAAGGTTCATGTGAAATGGTGCCGAGTATTGGAAAAAGGGCTCTCACCATTTAATAAAATAACCCCTCCACAACTTAAGTAAGCAATGTTATTCCCTTGTGATTATGAGTTTAAATAAGCAGCTGTATCGAGTATATTGATTTAGGTTTTTCTCCATTTACATTCTATGTCATTTTAATAAGCTGAGTCACATTAGGAATGCATATTAGAATAAAATATTTTCCTAATGTGCACACATGCCAACTCTTTATTAAAATAATAAAAAGAATTACTTGTTCACAGGACTTAGATTATTATGTTATACATATTTGACTTAAAATGTCATTTGCTCAATGACTACCATATGTGAATACATTTACAAAATTAAATAAAAAGAAGGAATAAATAAGAGTAGATATTTTTATGCTAACAAGATGGGCATGGTAATGATTTTGTTGCAACATTTGTACAATCCAATATTTTTCCATTCAAATTATTAGAACTGATTGTTACATTGGAAATGGATAGCCAATCTTTATTTTGAGCTGATGAAGCAAATTGCAGTTTTAATGATTTTAAAATGATTCTCAAATATAGTCAATGTATTTACTTTGAGATTGTTGAGAATTATTTTATAGTCTATATATTTTTAAAAACCACCTTAGGGAGAACAAACTAAACACAGATAAACACTTTTATGGATAGAAAAGTGAGATATGTGGGACTTGTCAGGAGTGCCATGGTAACTAATCCTATTTAACATGTAAAAGCCCATAAATCTTTCAGGTATACAAAGTAAGGCAGCAGGAACCAGCTGTTTAACTTAGAATGGCATTGCCAAATCTAGTAGGTTAATCCCAGTCATACTAGGAATTTCTTTGCAGGTGATAAAGATTTCAGAATAATAATGATACCAGCAAAAATTAGCACTTAACAGAGAGAAAGTAAGGCCAAGATCTCTGTTGGTTTAGATGTAACTCTGTAATTAAAAAGAATAGCACCTTCCATTGTGTCTAGAAGCATTAGTAGCTTGTTTAAGGTATTCTTTTTTTTTTTTAAGTTCTGCTCATAATATTAATAAGACAACTGAAATATTAAAATTTAGCTTTTCAAAAATGTAAATATTTTATTAGTCGAGTTTTTCTTTTCGAATGCCAAGGTGCATTTCAACAATTTCATTATTGTACAGAGATTTACTGTGAGCCATATAGCATGCTTTAAAATAAAATGGTTTTCTTTCCACCAGTGGTTTAATAATGTAATCTCTGCGGCCAGTCATTCAAAAGAATTAATATTGGTATATTGGATTTCTTTAACTATTATGCAAGGCACATTAGAAAAAATAAAAGGGAACTTAAAAGATTTAATTATTTGCATTTAAATAAAAAAATTTTAATGCTCCTATTACAGAATAGCATCAATTGTATATAATTTAAAAATTATAATTTGTAATATTACTTTTTAATCATATTGTTTATATTTTTAAAAGAACTATTGAGAAATCTGAAATTATCTCATCCTCTCTAAAATATATAAACTTTATGATGGAAGGAACTGTGTCTTTTTTATTACTTCAGCATTTAGCACAGTTCTTGGAACATGCTGGTTGCAATGAAGAGAGAGAAAAAGAGAGGGAAGGAGGGAGGAAGGAGGCAAGAAGGTGTTCAGACTAAGTAATAGAGAAGCCAACTCATATTGAGTATGTGGGTAAAGATCAAATCTAGTTCTTTAAGATGTGTATTCTTACTCAATGGATATATTTAGTTTGTGACACTGAGGCTTTGGTGCAATCTATGTATTTGTCAAATCAAGATGAGACTATATCTGACTCTGCTCAATTTCACAAAAAAACTCTGATGGGCTTTCTTTAAATTAGAGGACTCTTGCATTCTATCTCTAAAAAGCCCATTTTGACTCTGATATGATCATTATTAATTTGTGAAAAATACTTTGTAAAGAGATGGGGAAAAGCTCAACTAGAACATACTAATGGTGCATCTTTCCATGAGTTCACAGTTGCTATCTCTTTGCAGTCTTTATCAACAAGAGTAAAGAAAAGAACACAGAACTGGAAGGTCTGACTCCTATGTGCTGCCTTCCACCCCTCCTCTATCAATCTCATATCTTTTATTGATTTATGAGAGTCATCATACGAATCCTTGTATTTCCAAGTTATCCCATAACCCCAGAAACATAATGCTCTTATGTCTTTAGCAAGAGGATAATAGCCCTACTCTTACTGCTGGTACTACTTCTCTTCCCAGTTTTATATATTTCATATCACTTGCCATCAAATGAAATACTGACTATTTCACTTACATATATCTCCTTGTGTCCCCCTCACTAAAATAGAAATTTCACTGAGGCAGAATTTTCATCTCTCTTGTCTGTTGTGTGCCTAGGACAGGACCCAGCACATAATAGTCAAAAATGATTTTCTGAACGGAGGATTGAACAAATAAGTGAAAGAAGGAGAATTTTAAGGAAAATAGTTTATTTTGGAAAGGGACATTTGTCTTCATTTTATATCTTAGGAAAAAACACAATATAATGCAATACCAAAACATTGAATTCTTTTTTTCATTACTACATCCCTCAGAAATTTGGCACTTTTATTATATTGGCAATTAAACATGTATGGCAGCTGGGTTGTTGTGTGTCACAAGTGCCCTCGTGCCATGCAATCTGCTAATACCTTTTATATATCACACTGACTTTTACCTCTGTGGAGACCAAGATTCATATAACTGGACCTCTGATCAGAAAAAAAATGTGTGAAAAATTTTATTTTTATGTGAACTTAGGGAGTTTGGATTCGTTAAAAGTTTGGTTAAGTTGGCAAACATCTTCACAATTTTATAGTAAATAACAAATTAATCTACAGGTGTCTTCTTTGATTGAATTGTCATCATAGGAAACTAAAATGAAAGCATTTTCTCTGTGAGTCTGGTCTTGTGAATCACCAGTCCAGATGTAGCACATTTGTGTTGAAGAGATCACTGTGGGAAGTTTTTGGAACCCGTGCCACACAATAAATGGAAGAAGTTCAAAGAATTATCAAAACCCTTCAGGTTTGGCATTCTTGTGCCAAACTGTGGTTAATATCTATGCTGCATGTTGGAGAAGAAAATATACTTATATATTCTATCATGTTTTTTCTAGACAGTCACATGTTTGCTCACTATTTTAAGGGCATTAATTAAGGCCACTTATGAGTATGAATTATAACCTTTCTGATACTACCTATCCTACACTTCAGATTCTAATTACCTTATGTGTTTCTTCATGTCATGTTTTGCCTACCATGACTCTGGCTTCATAATTCTCACTGTGATATATCCTGACATCATAAGACAGCAGGGAAGGGGAATCGTCACAAGGTGGAATTACCTCATGGCTTTGGCCAGCTCAAGCAATTTGTCTATGCTGCATGAAAGGCCATAGGAAAGTACCTTCCTCCATTAAATCTTCCCAGACTGTGTTAAAACTTTCTACCAAGAAAACCTAAAATAGAGAAATACATTTACTAAGAAACATGAGTTAAGTGGTTATTCGTTGACCAAAGAGAGGATGAAAAATGAGTAGAACATGTATTTGAAATATTACTGAATAAAGAATTAATTGCCCTCCCCTTTGCATTGATATGACCCAGTAGAAGTGAACAAGTGTTGTTTTTTTATTTTCTTTTAGAATACCTACTAGTCAGGTCCATGCCTTCTCTAGGGCACAGTCATAAAAACAGCATGCCCAATTTAAGTTGTTTAATCATGACCAAACCAAAATCAAGCTGATTTTTCCATTAGTCTTATTCAAGAGCTGGCATGTAGGAAAGAAGCAGAAGAGATTCTCTTACATCTTCACTTGAATGAATACATAATATTAATTTGAGCAAAATACTAGAACAGAGAAAAATGTGAAACAGAAAATAATGAACCTGTCCCCCCATTACTTTTTGTTCTAACTTCATCTACTAGCATTGCAAATCTTTAAGGAGAGCATTGTGAGGTCAGATCAAATACATTGCTCCCCCACCTTTGGGATAAGTCATTTTCCATGATCTAACAAATAGCAGATGGAGAATGACTGAGAGCTGTGTTGCTTTCTAAATAGAAAAAGCAGTATTTTGTTTTTCCATTGGGCTTATAGGAGAAATGGCTTCAGCGATTAAGTAGGTTGTTAATCTCCCCAGCTGGACTATGGAAAAACATAGGGCTTAATATCACCATCTACAATAACTATTTATATGGATCAGTTAGAGCAGATACGCCTTTTGCCATTTTATTCCCTCTAAGGCAGCAAATGTCAGCTTAACCAATGAAATTTCAAGATATACACACCACAGACAACCCACAGTAATGTAGAAATACTATTCAGCAGCAAATGCCATCATTACATATTACTGCTCAGGTGGCTAGAGAGTGAGGCTGCAGGCTCGAGTGACCCATATGCTAAGTTTCATCCTCAGAGCTATCTCTGCAGCTCATATGCATTTCTATTTTCAGCCTAGACATGTTCAAAACAAAGTTAAATGCTCAAAATTATCTGGGGATCTTTAGAAACTACCATCACCAATCTGCCATTGATATAACAAAGAAAGCCTGAAACACACTGTTCTAAAAAGAAACAACAATCCCCATTTTGAATGTACAACCATAACATGAACAGGCTGGTGTCTGGAAATCTACAGTGAATTATTTGAAAAAGAAGATTATATAAATAAATATTATTCTTAACTTTAAATGACCACATTTGAATGTATACTATATGTCAGGGCTTGCACCTGATTTTAGATATATATATTACTGAATATAATCTTCACAACAACCATGAGAGATGCATGTTATTCATTTAATTTTATATTTGAGGAAAGGTTAAGTGATGTGTCCAAATTTGCAGTGCCTCTAAATGATATTGGCAGTACCTTGCCCCAAATTTGGCAGATTTCAGAGCCTGTGTTTTCTGATTACACTGTACCAACTTTGTTAAAAACACATTAGTTGATACAACTCCAAGTAATGTGAATTATTACCTCTTTATGTGGGACAATATGAAAGACAGCATGGGTAGGTAGATACCCACAATGAATACACCATATCTCAAATATCTTGAGAGCTCCTTTATATGACAGGCAATAGTCAAAAGCTGTAGAGTATAAAAAAACTATAGCCTCAGCCCACAGTACAGAATACAGAGTAGAAAAGCAGTTTGATGATTTTCTTTACTCATGCCTGGATAGATTTTCATCATCAATCGGTGCATTAATTCTATCTGGTTCCTGGAAAAAATCATTTGCTTAATAGCTCTTTTGTGACCAAGGGAATTAATACACAATCCCAAATGGCTTAACTTCCAGCTGGGAAGCATTTAGGCTGAGGCGGAAAAAAACATCTAACTCAATTTTTTCTAAATAATATGAGAAAGAAAGTTGGAACAAAGTACCTCACTATTTTTTATTTTCGTTGGGAAAAACCACTGTTCAATTTTGACACAGGTCACTGAGACATAGGAGGCACTTTCATATGCAGGTATTTTCAGGAGTGTAAATGGAGAAACATAAATGAGTGAAATACAAAATGTCTTTTTGATGTTCAAATTTTTGGGGTCATCCTGTGAGACTTTTGTATTAGAAATTTTGGACTAAATTCTATGTACCTATCTTAACTTTATAACTTTGAAATGGTTACATATAACTGTCCTGTAACTGGAAGTATTTGATGTTACATAGGTTTGGTTCATTGCCTCACAACAGACTTGAAATGATTTACCAAGTAATTATTATAAAGAGTTAATTATACCACATATGTGTTAAAGCAAAGATATAATTCTATGGTTATAATTTTCTTGTCAGATGATAAAACAGGAAGAACTTGGCAAGGATCTATCTGATTGTACTTTGTATGATCTACTGAAATACGATGATTTTAATTCTGACAAGCATCTGGCTCTTGAGGAATTTTATAGAGCATTTCGTGAGTATGAGATTCACTCTCTAAATTCTTCTATTCTTTTTGCTGTTTACACAATTTGATGTATTTGCTTGGTCTAGAGTACAAGCTGTATCTTAAGAAAAATGATATAATTGAGAGAATTTTAAGTATTCAGCTACATTGAAATGTAGGTAGAAGTAAGGGATTTAGTAGTTCTGAAATGAACAGTTGGAAATATGTGTATCCGTGGCAGATATTCTTTCTTTCTACTCTTATTGATCCCAGTTTAAGACATTAGTTTTACAATGCTCCTTCCAAAGTTATTTTGGGTATGTAGCAGTGTTTGACTATTTGTTACAATATAAAAAAATTTTTTTTTAATTTTTACGAAATGACTGTTTTTACTTCATTGGAAAACCAAAGTGTATTGAGAGATAAAATATGCATGTTTTAGAAGAGCAATAATTAACATATGAACGGAAGTTATATTTATGTTAAGTCACTTTTGCATAATTTAAATGTGTCTAAATTGTTTAAGGACTACTTAAAATTGACGAATTGTGTTTTATAAAGCAGAGTTATAAAGATGAATACTTGGTTAAAAAATGCATGCTAAAAAAATGCATTTAGATTATTCTTTAAAAGTAATCCAAAGAGGAAAGACTAAGGAGAAAATTTTCAGAAAAAAAAGATTTATTATTTGTGTGCAGGAGAAGAGGAAACTAAAATTAACTACTTGCTATTTGAAAACTGCCGAAAGAAGAAACACACTTAAACAAGATTTAACTTGGCACCAAATCCCAATGTTTTATGTTAAACTTAGAATTTTTTTTAATTTTGTAATAAATGCATATTGATATATAAATACAGATTTATATTTATTAATCATCTACCGATATACAAATGTAATTGTTAACTAATAAAAAGAAAAGAAGTAGCATATGTACTTGGTGAGAAAAGATTTTACTTTGAATTCTGCCTCTGCTATTTATTAGCCAATATTGGGCAAGTTACTTAAAATCTCTTATTCTTTTAAAAATCCATATAAATGAGGCTACTAATTTTCTCATCTACTGAAAATCTTATTTTAAAACTTTGAATTATATTTGTATGCAATATTTGACACAATCAAAATGATTTATAGTATATATATAAAATAGTTGCTTATTACAAAGCTTTAAAGAAAGATAATAGCAAGCTGTTCAGATATAATTAAATTGCATCTTTACTTTAAATTAAAAGACACATTATAAGCTGGGTGACTCTGTAGACAGTTGGTCTTTCAAAATGGTACTGTAAGGCTATTTTTTTTCCAACAAAATAACAGAAAGCAGCATTATTATTCTACTTTTATATGAAGAAACTGAAGTATAGAGATGTTAAGAAATATGTAGCTTTTATAATCAAATCTGAGTCAACCTAACTCTAAAGTTTTCCACTATACTACATTCTGTAGTACGCACTGTTTTTGTGCTCAGAGTGTCAGAGGTGGGCAGAAGATATTATGTTTTATCAGGAAAGAATTACACACCTACATAATTTATATAACTAAGTTCTGTAAAATAGAAGGGGACAGTTGTCATAAAGAAAGCTTACATAAAATATTAAGAGAGATGATAGTATAATCTCTAGTTTTGGGAGTAAAGGAGACCTTATAACTACAAAATCTGTTCCAGGTTTATAATTATAAGAAAATACATCAATCATTATTATTCCACTAATTCTTTATTAAGCAAACAATCTAATGTCCCAGTATGCCAGGAAAATATATGGATTTGATTAAATAAAAGTAGTTGCAATTTATAACAATAGCAGGAAATATTTTTAATGATATTGATTCTGACTAAAAGAAGGTGCTTTCCTCCCAATGTGTCCTTCAAACCAATTCCTGAGACACTGGAGTTTCAAAGAGAGAAAGAGTTTTATTCATTGTGCAAGCAGTGGAGCAGAGTGGCCTCCTGACCCAAACTCCCTCTTTGATCTGTAGAAATTCTAATATTTTATTACATCAGGGTGCTAATGAATAATTGGGGTCTAACTGGACACAAGTTCCTTCATTAATAAACATTAAGGGGTTGAACAAGCTGGGGATGGACCCCAAACCAGGGGGAGTTACAAAGTTACAATCATTTCAGAGATCAGGTTTCTGAGACAGGAAAGTACAGAGTGGAGGTCAGTCACAAGGTTTTCCATATGTATACTAAACAGAGGAGGATAGAGTGGTTACCATTTGAATAGTAAGCATACACTAGGGTGAGGTTAAGTCTCCAGTGAGGTGGCTAAAGGGGTGTGGCCACTCTAGCCAGCTTCAGTAATTTCAGGTATTAACCATTTGCTATTTTATAATATAAAGAAATCTATATAATGATTTAGCAATCGTAATTATTTGTGAATTCTGAACTCTCAGTTACATTATGTTGTTTATCAAGCATTAATAAGACTATCAAATGGTTATGTTTCTGTAGAGGTCTTATGCTAAACATAGTTGGTGTTCACGGCACATTGCTGAAGTTAGAAACTAAGAAAAACCATTGTAAAGTGTGAATAATGTGTTGTTTTTATGACAGCACAGTAAAGATCCTGAATAATGATTCCTGACATATCAGTAAATAAGTTTCTTGCCTAGAATAATGTTGTTTGCATTTATCATGGGGAAAAAATGATGCTGTGTTTTAGGATATGATTTGATGTTGCTAAGGAAGGCAACCTAGATCAGTGCATTGTTCTAATAAATAAAATTTTGCAATTCATAAATCTGAATTATTAATACCAGGGTTCAAAAGAGAAACAGAAAAGTTTTATCTAAAAAGGAGCTAAACTATACTAGGAGCTATTGAATTTGGATAGAAGAAAATCTGGACAATTTCATGAATAAAATAATCTGGTGACCAGCCAGTTTTATTTAAAATTTTTATAGTAAATCCATGAGTTTAATGAATATAGAAATGATTCTGTCATTATGTCAAAATTATGTATAACGCAAAAGGTTTACATTTTTAAAATTCTGAGTCATAAAGTGATGTAGGTAATCAGAGCACTTGGCAGTCAGCAATCATTTTAGGTGTTTTTTGTTTTTTTTTCTCTGATGAGGTAACCACAAATTATGCCATAACAATAGTAACATAATTTCCACGTAATCATATACAGAAAGCAATGTTTTCTTAAGTAATGCTACACATTATGGAATATTTTAATATGTCTTGTGATCTCATCAAGCAGTCTTCTGCAAAGTATTATGCTGTCAGTCTTGCAGCCTCATTTTCACTGGACATCAACTTTTATAATGACCCCTCAGAGATAACAAAACTAGGTTCGATCTGTTGTATTTGTATTAGCAGGAAGGTATTTATACTGAAGTGTGAATTACAAACACATATTGATTTTTTTGCTCTGTCTGTAATAATACTTATATAACTAATTTCACTTGTTTTGTTTTTTTAAAAGATACTTAGATTACATAAATGTTACATAAAAAATATAAGGGATTCCCACATGCCCTGCTCCCCACATCTCCCATATTTTCCTACATTAACAACATCCTTCATTAGTGTGGTACGTACATTGCAATTGATGTACACATTTTGGAGCATTGCCACTAAGCATGGATTATAGTGTACATTGTAGTTTACACTCTCTCCCATCCAATTCTGTAGGTTATGGCAAGATATATAATGGCCTGTTTCTGTCATTTCAATGTCATTCAGGACAATTCCCAAGTCCCAAAAATGCTTCTGTATTACAAGTGTTTTTCCCTCTCACTGCCCTCAGAACCTCCAGTAGCCACTGCCTCCACATCAGTGGTATAATCTTCCATTGCTAGAATCACAGTAAATCTATAGTAGAATACCAGCAAGTCTACTTTAGTCCCTAGTTCATTCCCCAATCCTGAGGACTCTGGGACGGTGACATCCACTCCACCTGCAATTGAGAGGGGGCTTCGATTCCAGAGAGCTGATGGATTGGACTCTCTTGTTTGCAGTTGTAGACTTTCTTGGTTCCTTGGTATGGTGGTTGTCCATCATGACCTCATTTTTAGTTGTCCTGGGTGAGGCCAATGAGCAGGAGAGTAGGTATTGCAACTCCATTGAGATTCAGGGCCCAGCTGACACATAGACAGCCCAAAGGTTGAAGTCTCTTGGACATATATCTACCAACTCTAGTACTAATTATAGGTTCAAATAGAAGGACAGAAGAGCCATGTGTAGGGAAACCATAACTGAGTCCAACTCTGTCATAATGGGAAGCATAAATTCTGAAGTAGGCCCCCCTGGCTCCTGAGCTAACTGGCCTGACTATAGTGTCTGGATGTCTCCAGAAGCCTCAGGAGCCCCATTATTTGGGGTAGTATCTACTTTGGCAGTCAATGAGATCCTGCTGAGATGTGCATTAGCATAACCTGTGGTATGACCTCCCAACTCACTTTGAAGTCTCTTAGCCATATAAACTCATTTGTCTTTACCTTTTCCCCCTTTTGGTCAAGGTTTCTTTCCAGTTGCATTGCTAGTTGGTGTTTGGTAGTAATCCCTCGGTGCCAGGGAGGCTTATCCCTGGGAATCATGCCCCATGTTGGGGGGAAGGTAATGTATTTATTTGCTGAGTTTGGCTTAGATAGAGGCCACATTTGAGCAGCAAGGAGGCTTTCAGGAGGCAACTCTTAGTCACCCTATCATAATAGGCTAAGTTTCAGTTTCAAGAGTAAAGGTTCATAAAAATCAAAGGCCCGTCAATGGACCTTCCTCCTTCACTAGTCATTGCTTCTGTACTCAGGGGATTCTTGTTGTTCCATTAGAGAATTTGGTAGAGCTCTCCAGTATGGGAATTTGATATTCTTTCTGTTGTTGTGTGAATGTCCACCCACCGTGACAGTGCTCCATGAATATTTGAACACATTTATTTTCCTTATATATATGACCAGGTGAGCTTCTTCCCATGTATTCCCCATCACTGACACCCCACACTAATGATCTTCCCCTGTTACAGTTGTAACCCTTCTGTGATCCAAAACCTCTTAAAAAATGAAGCCAATAAAAATGCTAAATACAATTAATGAGAGAATGAAATAATAAAGATAGTTTTAAAAAGAAAAAATAAAATTTCTTGGATTGTGCCATTCATCACCATCACATCCGTTATCTTTTTATGTATGTTTACAATTTCTATGGTATGTGTTCCCAGTGTCTTCTTAATATCCTTAATCTCTTCCTTCACTTCATTATGTTGATTCATGATATTTGTTTGGACATCTCTGATTAGTTTTTCCATATTCTGCATCTCCTCCTGGTTTTCAGTTTGTTCATTGGACTGGGCCATGTCCTCCTGTTTCTTAGTATGGCTTGTAATTTTTTTTGGTGTCTAAGCATCTGTTAATCTTGATGGGTTTATTCAGTTAATTATCTTCTTTATTGTATGGTTTCATTTTGTTGTTGGTTTTGTGTGTGTGGTAAGGTTTCACTTTGACACTTCATTCCTCTTATTCTATTTCTTTGTTGTTGTCTCTGATCCCCTGAAAGAAAATTAGGACCAGAGAAAAAGAAAGAGATTGGAACAGAAAAAGAATAATAGTAATAATAATAGCAAAAGGTAGGAGAGGATCCATACAAGACCTAGGAAATTGAAAAATTAACATGAGTAAGAAGTACAGAGGAATAAGATTGGAAAAGTGGAATAGAAACAATGAAACAAGACGCAGAATAGAGAAAATCATATAGAATGAATTGCAAGGCTGGAATGATGAGAAGAGGGGAAAAGAAAA